>JAUKPT010001988.1:0-14006 GCA_032273505.1 Nanomia bijuga | reverse complement strand
AGGATCGAAGACGATCAGATACCGTCCTAGTTCTAACCATAAACGATGTCGACTAGGGATCAGCGGGCGTTATCGTATCGCCACTGAAAAAACACTCTTTGCAATGCCTGAAACTGCAATCGGTTTATTTCCAGACGTCGGGGGTGGGTACTTTCTTCCCCGATTGCAAGGAAGTCTAGGTGAATATTTAGCTTTATCAGGATATCGACTTAAAGGACGTGATAATTATTTCGCTGGTATTGGAACACATTTTGTATCCACAAGAGAACTACCTTACTTACAAGACGAACTAGCAAATATGGAAAGTCCATCGACTGATAATGTTGCTAATTTACTTGATTCTTACCACGCGAAATGTGATGATAGTGAAGCGAAATTCTCGTTGGTAGATAAACTAGATAAAATCAACTCAATCTTTTGCCATAATACAGTTGAAGATATCTTTGCGCATTTGGAAAAAGATGGATCTGATTGGGCGATCAAAACGTTAGAGGTCTTACGCATCATGAGTCCCAGCAGTATGAAAGTTACATTAAAACAATTACAAGCAGGGCGCAATATGAATTTTAAAGAGCTCTTAGAGATGGAATATAGAATCTCGCAACGTTGTATGGAATATAGTGACTTTTATGAAGGCATACGGGCACTACTAGTTGATCGTGATAATAGTCCAAAATGGTCTCCCGCAACAGTTGAAGATGTAAGCAAGGAGTTGGTTGATTCTTATTTCGCTCCGTTGCCTGCTGAGAAGGAATTAGTTTTACCTGAATAATTGTGATAATGAATTTTAATGTATTTAGGAATTATCGCCTTGTTTAGAAATTACAGCATCTGTAAGCTTTTTGGTTCAATTTGAAATGTCACAATCTAATGATTTGTTGAAATTAAAAATGATAAACCAATGCGAATCTTGATGATGTAATTTACAACCAATTGAATTAGCCATTATTTGGCGACAAAAAGGTTTTGGTTTATGTTGTAATAAATATTTTTTAGAATTAGTATCGGTCACAAAGATTTCCATCACACTGCAATAGTTATGCATTTTTAACAAGTTAGACATGTCTACAAAATTAGGAGCATTTTGCTGTTCAGATAATTTCTCTTCAAGCAATTTATGTAGCAATACTTCTTAAGACAAGCTAAAACTCTATAAGCTGGTAAATTTATCTTTTCTATTGATTTACCAAGAATATAATTTGACATTTAGAAAATATTTTTTGAATTTTTTTCGAAGTACATTATTCAATTAAATTATAAATAATAAATTAAAAATAATGACAAAAAATGACATTTTCTAGTATTTATTATTGAATTGCTTCTTTGTGAAGCATTTTTTTAGATTTTGTTCTTTACATACTTTCATTTATTTCCTACTATTTATATTACGAGTACTAATTTTGATTATGATTAGTATAAATTTCAAAATTTGTTATTTATGAATTTAATTGTGATGAATGTATTTTCTCAACAATTTGTTTTGTCTTTTCCTTGGAAAACCTGATGAGGAAATAAGAAAGTCCTGTCAGAATTGGGAAAAATTTAGGGAGAAAAACTTGGGTTATGAAAATGGCTGATAACTAAAAAGTTTCAAAATTACTGCCACATATGTTTTGCATCATCCTATTTTCTAGCTCTGATGAAAAAATTAGCCTTTTTAGAAATTTTGGTTATTTTTAACATATAGGAGGGATTTCTATAGAAGTTTCAAAAAACATGCCTAGTAAAATCAGCCATGAAATGAGAACAAAATGGAAAAAGCAGATACATGAGCCCTTACTACAGACCTTTATGTCTCTCCCATTGGACCCCTTCCCCCTTCACTATACTCTTGATGAGCAATGATTTGTTATGTTTTATTTCATTTCTTTAGTAACTAAAAAACATATAGAAAAATACCACCATGAAAAAAATAAATAAATAAATGTTTGGTGGAAAGAAGGGTGGGAAGCCCAAAGACAAGGGCCATGGAGGCCAAAGACCTGGTGCAGATCTGGCCAACATGGTAAGAACTGAAGAAATCATAGTTTTCATCAGGAATGTTTTGATATTTTTGTTACTTTCTCCAGTTGTCTGTTGACAAGAAAATTTAAAATAAACTGGAATATAGAAAATATCTAAACCATTGTTTCCTCAAAACATTATTTTTTTGGAAAAAAAGATGGAGATGAAAACAAAAATACATACAGGTAAGGAAGGTCAAAATGCATAAGAAGGTTAAAATGCATAAGAAGGTCAAAATGCATAAGAAGGTCAAAATGCATAAGAAGGTCAAAATGCATAAGAAGGTCAAAATGCATAAAAAGGTCAAAATGCATAAAAAGGTCAAAATGCATAAGAAGGTCAAAATGCATAAAAAGGTCAAAATGCATAAGAAGGTCAAAATGCATAATGACTTTTTATACTGACTAGACTTTTTACAATTCTTATTTTATAAAAAGCTGAATATCGACGATGATTTTTACTAATATTTGTAACACCTCATTGTGAAGATTTAAGACAAAACTTTCAATTGCATGCGACTTTCTGAATTTAACTTAACAATATCGTAGTAATTAGTATCCAAATAATAAATGTAATCAATTAGATGAATTTTTTAGGTCAATATGATAAAATGGAAGGTCAAAATGCATAACGATAAAAAATCTCTCTCTTGTTGAGTCACCTTATTACAATAAATGCTTGATAAAGTGGTCACCATTGATAACAAAGTGTCCATTTTAGGAAGCTGTCCACTTGTCCACACCCTAATTACTCTAAACCATAACTTCGAAATACGTTTTAGAACTCTGACAGAAAGTTGCATGAGTACTGTAAGCAATTTGTGATAATTTTGATTCTATCTTTTCGTTTTATCCATGTCCGCTTTGAGAGTGCTTTGCATCGAAATCGTTGTTTGGAAAACATGTCCGTCTCTATAACGAGTGTCCACTTCATAACATGTCCAATTTATAAAGCGTTTGTTGTACTTAAATCAATAAAATCAATGTAATCTCTAAAGTGTCTGTATTAGCAAAATGTCTGCTTCATTGTGTATCTTTGTCAGGAATATAAGGTAAAAGGTAGAAGGTATATCACAAATATCCTTTTCTATCACAAAGAATTCCAGTCAAAATACTTGATATATTTACGTTTTTCACTTTTACTTTTGGCTTCATCATTTCACTCGTGCATCATGACTAGACTTACACTTCATCAAAGTATTCTAGTATTAACCTATAATTTTGTACAAAAATAAGATTTATTCTTTTTCTTATGCCTATTTTTATTCAAATATATCAAAAGATACTGGAAAGATACAGCTTAAAATCTGTTATTTATATCTATTTTTAAGATTATGCATTTTGACCTGCTTAATTTTGTATATTTTGTTTAATTAAAAATATTAGCAAATCTGGATGTTCTAACACTAATGATACTAAAACTAAATAATATTCTTTATATTAGTTTAAAAATCAACTGAAATTAAAAAGGCGTGTGTTTTATTTAACATCTTTTTATTGTGCATTCTGACCTTCACTATCAAAATAGGGTCCTTTTGTCAACGTTTTTATTTCTTCTTAAAGCATATACATTTTAAAACGGTTTGTTGGGAAGAAAAGATAAAGAATTGATAAACACATAATAAGCGCCATTATATCTGTTTCAGAAATGTTCAAAATTCATTATGCATTTTGACCTTCCTTACCTGTAATAAATTTGTGTTACGGAACATTAAAAATGTTGCGTTCACTCACTTTTTTTTGCATAACCCTCCCTTGTCAAGCTTTCAATTATGAAAAAGTGTGATCTTATCTGTAACCGAATTGGTTATCCCTCCCTCCGAACCTTGTGAACATTGTATCTTTATAAAGTTATTCATGCTTTTCACTTTCCTTCTTAACAGTATTAGGGTTGTGAATCCAGGCTTCTGTCACTGTCCAGCAAAACAAATATATTGGTTAGAATCTTTTCTTTAGATGGGGTTTGGTAATCAGGAGCCAGATGATGACGATGAATCGGATTTACTTGCTGAACTGGCTGCTCTTGAAGGAAAACCTGCTGCTAAAAAAAAAGCAGCTCCAAGTAAAGATAAAGGTAACTAATTCATTATAACAGGCTACTCTTTTACTCACAAATATTTGTCTTTTGTCTTTTTCAAGAGTTCTGAATTATCATTGATACAATGCGTATTTTGAGACAAGTTGGATCTATACACTAGATATTCTGCCCAAACCTTGATTTTCTTCACCCTCACTTTTCACAAGTTCCAATTCCTTTCCTAGTTCCCTGTTTTTTCGCTGAAATTTTTTTGTTCATTTCAGCAAATTAGCATAATCAGGGAAGAAAACAGCATTTTTCTCTTAATTCCAGCAATTTTCTACATTATGTAAAAATGTCAAAAAAAGTTAAAACACAGTCAAAATAACCAGTTTTCTTCTTTATTTCTTTATCATATTATCATTTGATGAAGCTTTTTTTCAGTTTGATTCTGGAGTTTTCAAAAAAGGGAAAATTCTGAATTCGCCAGAATATACACCATTGATTTTGAAAGATAACCTTCAATTTATCCTTTTAAACGTGGTAATTAAGGAAGATACTGTTATTTTAATCTCCTATTGTTATGTTAACCTCACTCCTCAAAAAAAGGTTTAAATCAATTATTTAATTTAAGTTTCAATATTTTAAAAATAATAATTCATGTTTTCAAAAAAAATATGAACTGAAATCTTCCATGAAAAAATGATATTTACAAGATTGACGTAAATTGGCAGTTCAATCAAAATTATTTTTCCCTGACGTCAGTTCTGTAACACCTGTGCCCTGCACAAAGTGAGAAATCAGGACGTAGTAACCTAGGGCACTAAGTGTAAATAGGTGGGGGGTACCCCTCTGACAGCCAAAAATTACATTCAATTGTATGTGAAGACACACAATAAGCAGGGTAATGAAAAACAAAACAAATTAAAAACAAAAACTGATAAAAAAACAAAATGAAAACACACACAAACACACGACTATGCTGTCTCAAGCACTAGTATAACATCAAATTGTTTCATCCTATAAATTGATAATAATTAACTCTTATTTACT
The DNA here is from genome assembly GCA_032273505.1 of Nanomia bijuga. NCBI lineage: Eukaryota > Metazoa > Cnidaria > Hydrozoa > Siphonophorae > Agalmatidae > Nanomia > Nanomia bijuga. Next base: position 8,933 of record JAUKPT010001988.1, on the reverse strand, counting down.
TGCCGCATATTGATTTTTCTGCACTATGTTAAAATGACACTTGTTTATTATCTAAACTTTAAAAAGGGTTGCCACTCGTCACTATTTTCACTGTTTTCAAGATTTTTCCAAAATGTTCAAGATTTCACTATTTCACTACTATTTTAAGGAATAAATTATGATTTTCCTGGATATACACTCGTTATTCTACTTACCCAAAATGCTCATTTTCAGCTATTTCCAGCTATTTTTTGGGTGGCTAACCTTGTTCAGGAGACCCAGGTCAGTGCCAGATGTATCCCATTGAAGATCGAAAATAATGAAGATAACAGTCATGATCGCTGGCTGAAAATCTAAAAAATGCCACTATGTTTCACTATTGTCACTCTCTTTTTAGGCTCATAAGGTCAACATTTTTTTCATGAATTAGTGACTATTCCCAGTGGCTACTCTGTTTAAACAATGTTGAAAATAAGCTATCCTCACGATACTCATTCATCACAGTATACTTTATGTTCTTCTAAATGTGTAAAGTAAGAATTATGACAATGATAGAAATGTACTTCTATACTTGTACCCTTTATCTTTGATGATTCTTTGAAAGATATTGAAATGTTTAATATTATTCCTAAAGATATGTTATCTTTAAAATCGTTTGGTTTGTCATTCTGACTCATATTGACACTATCTGGCCATGCATTTTGTATGAAAGTCTGTTTGATGAAGGTTAAATCAGGTTAAATGGGTAAAGACAATAAAAGTAGACTGTACTCCCCACCTAAATCAATCGTAAGTAGTTTTATTAAGTCTTCTTCAGTGATGATTAGTTTGTTAGTCTGTGGTTACAGTTTGTCAAAAGTGAAATTTTCATGAAAATTGAGCAAGAAAAATTGTGAAAAAGTGAACGTAGTACCCTAGGGTACGGGGAGCCACCCAAGAAGGTACTACGGGCATACGTGCCGGAAATGTAGTTCCCTCCCCCCCTGACAAGACGCAAAATCGCTACAATTTTGTGTTTTATATACATAAGCAATTTGGTATTGAGCCATTTTTGATTCCAGTATCATGTTTTGCAGAACAGACTAAACCAAACAAAATGAAACATAACAGAAACAAGTTAATTACATTAATTCATATCTAATTTGTAGCTAAAGTTTCAATGGCTGAAATCGAACGAATGGCTGCTGATTCGATGCGCGATGTTGAAGACGATGATGATGACGATGATGGTGAGGAATTCGATGAAAACGATCTCATGGTGAGTGTATTTGAAATAATTTAGTGGGTACTTATAGTTTCCTCATAACATTATTTTTTTATTCAAAAAATGAAGATTAAAATGAAATAAAAAGAAAATTAAAATTAAAATGGAAATGAAACTTACATCATTGGAATCCTCGCCCTCTGGGAAGCTCAAAAATGAAAAGGTTGTTTGCATTTGGATCAATATTCACCGAGATAACCAAATTCACGTTTTTTAGTCGTTTTCTCATTGGATTTTGATCCAAATGCTAGCAACCTATCCATTTTTGAGCTACCCAGAAGGCCGGCAGAATTTCAATGTTGTACATTTCATTTTTTAGAAAACAGAATTTAAGAAGTTTGAAATTTTCAACTTCATTTTTTCTTCCTTTTTCACCTAACTACATTTTTTTTATTTTTCTAAGGAAGATCTTTTATGTAGCTTTCAAGTAAAAAAAAGTACAAACAAATATTGAATATTGGCTTCGGAAATCTTGCTTATGTGTTAAGTGCAAATCACTTTGGTATATAGCCTTATAGCACAAAAAAGGGTGATGAAATTTTTTTTTCGTGATTATTGAAAAATTTCTTTATATTTGTCTTATACGCATTGAACGTGACCGGAAAAAAAATGAATGGCGGAATTTTGAGACTAGACCCTGCAAATATAACAACAATTTTATGATAATTCACCTGGGGAATTAAGGTGAATTTAGATAAAATCTAAAAATTTCAGCTGTGCAAATTCCTTTTTCCCTTGGTGTTATTTGAACCCCTGCCCTGTATACCAGTTAACATCCATATTATCTCTTGCTCTAGTTTGTTTTAGTTTTTGGAAAAAAAAATAAGATTCAATTTCTAGCTAAAATCATATACTCATTTGACTGACTCATTTGATTTACTTTTCATATTAGGGCGAATTAAATGATTTGCTTGAGGAAGAGGATGAAGATGATGAAGGGATGGTGTTAGATGAACCTGAACCAACACCCGAGGTAAAATTCTGTTCTTATGTTTGGAATTTTACCCTCTTTGTTTTAATTGTTGATTTAACTAAAATCATTTATTAATTATTCATTTAACTTAAAACTTCAAAATGAATGAATTAAATATACGTTGATGTTGTGATCGGGGTCTCCTCACCAGTCCTTTAACCCCATGAGTCTGACACTGCACTAGGGTTAAGGAAAGGGTTTAGGAGTTTAGGGTTGAGGGTACAGTAGTAAAATGGAATTAGAAGTTTAGGGTTTATTGTAAATAGGGACATAAGACGTGTAGTGGCGTGTCGGGTGTCGAACTTACAACGTTGACCCCATTGATCATATTGTTTTCACTTGTCATCAAAAATGAATGCTTTTAAACTTTATTTCGATATTTAGCCTCCAGCTGCAAGAGCACCACCTCCACCACAACGATCTCCACAACCTGCACCCCAACCTGCGCCTCGACCTGTGCCTTCACCTGCATCTTCACCTGCACACCAACCTGCGGGTGATATGAAATCTCTTCTTGTTGAACGTAAGGAGATGTACATTAAAGCAGTCGAGATGGCTAAAAGTGAGGGAAACAGTTCAAAACTTAGACGCTTTCAACGAGGGCTGAAGGTAAACTACTGTTTTTACTCATTTCGACTCAATCTATATCAAATCAATATTATCATCTATATTAAGTTATAAAATTGACGAAAATGCTATTTTTGAAAATTTTCATTGAATCAACTTTCGGTTCTTGATTGCAATGGGTATGAGATTTATATTCAAACAATAGGATTCCTCTGAGATATACAAAATAACAAAAGGATTTTGAGAAAAATTGTACGAAATATCTGTATAGTGATTTTCTCTCCGATTTTGCCCATAATGGTCTCCTTAAGGTCTCCTTTGGTTATTTTTTTTGTCAAAACTCGTACCTCTCACTTCATCCATTTCCTTCTGAGTTTGAACCTCTTGGTTCCTCATACTGTAAATTAAGATATGAAAGATAATGACTATTTATTTTGCATTTTTCCATTTGGCAATGATTTTAAAGACAGAAAGATTTCCAACTGCACGTTAACTTGGATCTTCATTTTAGGAACTTGAGGGTCTCATCAAGAAAGCTCAAAGAGGTGCGCCAATCAATGAAGAAGATATTCCACCTCAAGTAGCTATCAAGGGAACACCCCCTTCTGCCCCTGCTACAGCTCTTACTACCACTCCAGTTGCAGCTCCCCCACCTCAAGCATCTTCCCCTCCCCCAGAAGCGTTACTTATTCCTGGTCTTCCTGCACCACCAACGATGCATCAACAACCACATCATGTGCCTGAACCTTCTCCTTTGCCGCCAGCAGTTAGCCAACCTGTCGTGGATAATGCAATTCTTAATGAATTGCTGACTAAACAGAAAGAGTACAAGGTAGCTGCTTTGAAAATGAAACAGAGTAACAATATGGATATGGCTAGGCAATGTCTTGGTGTGTCTAAGGTATGTGTTCATATTTAAGATTTACAAGAATAAAAATTTGAAAATTCATGCCTCCTAGAAACTCTAAAAACTCCTAAAATTGGAATAGTCTCCTAGAGTCACTTAGAATCACCTTAAAAAAGTGGCTTTTTTATTTTTCTCCTAAAATCTCCAAAAATCCTTTTAAGTCAAACCAAAAATACTTTCAATTGATATTTTCACACATGGTTGAAATTGATGCAAGAAGTGATAATTCGGATTTCGAATATTTTGGATTTCAAATTTTGGTGATCCATTTTTACTGATATCTTGAAAAACTTCTAGAAAAAAATGCCCAAAAACCTAGATTTTTCTAGAAACTGCTGTTAACAATTGCCCCCAAAAAGTGTGGCGACCCTGTTAAAAGAAATAACTGTTTATTCAATGCTAATAAAGTACTGCTTTATTTTACCATGATGATTTAGAAATTTGATAAAACATTTTTTTATATCAGAATATTTAATGAATACAGTAATGATGAAGATAACCCACTGCTTAACATCACGATTTTAATGTTTTTTACATTATCAATTATTCATGCATGATATAAAAATTATTTCAATGAACTTCTGTCAAATGTAAAATGTAAATTTTCTTACTTCATGTTTTTACGATTAAGAAAATAGTTGCCTTTTTGCATATAATGCATAAAGTATTTGATGCAGTGGTATTATAAAGGTCCCCTGATTAAAATGTAGGTTAATAAGTTACCCCTAGTTTATTTAATTTTCTTGAAGATTCTGTTAGGTTCACTTAAAAATGTCATCATTTGATTTTTTGTTAAAACTAAAACTCATGATAAAATTCTTAACTGGACAAATAAAAATATTCAAGAGTTTCCTTACTAGTATCCGTACAGTTCAATTTACAATCATTTTGAAACATTTCTCTTAGTTTTGTGAATAAGTAATAAGTAAATAACCAAATTCATTTGGCTTGTCTATCATTTTCAATTAATTTCATATAGCTTTGTGGTTCGTTGATTGAAGATCTTAAAGCTGGTAAGGATGTTGATTTGTCCAGAATACCTGTACTACCTTCATGTAAGTATTTATTTCATGTCCAGTGTATAGGATTTAATACTGACAGTTCTTCAAATTTACGACAAGAATTGCCTTATATTTTTTCACAAAGCATTTTTAAGCAATTTTTGCAGACCCATGTGATGCTCTGTCGTTTGAGGAGTTTTTGTAAGCTGTTTTTGAAAAGATTTTACCAGACGGAATATGATGTATGGAATAAAGTTTATGTTGATAAAACATTTATTCTATTTCTAGCGTTAAATGCACTGAACAGTTCAAACCAGCCTGAAATGACTGTACAGCCGCAACAACCAGCACCACAGCAACCTGTTGAAAATGAGCAACCATCTAGTTCTTCAGCACCTGCTGAAGGTGGTGAAGGGGGGTCATCTGGTCCTCCCCCTCCCCCACAGACGATCATGGAAGCATTTCAACAGAGATTAGCTAAATATCAATCTGCCGAGGCAACTTCAAAAGCAGAAGGAAATGGGTCAAAAGCGAGAAGAATGGGAAGGATAGTTAAGGTAAGGGAATCCTATTCATTATCGCGACCAACCCTGACTTTTTTACTGCTAAACACCCGACTGTACACTTTTTATTTCCAGGATGGACAATATTTTGTATATTTTGTAAAAAAAAAATAAGTAAATAAAAAAAATTCCCTAACGCAGAGAATTTATAGTCGAACCTCTGCATGAATGATATCATTTTGTTGACATAATGTTCTCTTTTAGCAATATCAAGATGCTATGAAGGCATACAAAGCAAATCGTCCTGTGGATTATAATGAGCTTCCCTGTCCTCCAGGTATGTATGATTTTCTTAAATATAATACCATTTTATATTCTAGAAATAATCTGTATGTCTGGAAATGTCCTCTTCATGTTATACATGACTACAAATTATAGTTAAATTTGCCATATGATTGGTTAAAAATTACATCATCAAGATTTTGATTAGATCATTCAAAAATGTCAGCATGTATGGTTAAAACTGAAAATGCTGATTTAAATTCTGAAAAAAAAATATTGATTTAATTTTTAACCAATATGACAACAAATTTACCTTATATTTGTAGACAATTCCTTAATTAATTGATATTTGCCTCTACAGGCAGAAAGAAACAGGATGTTAATCAGTGTTAATTACAAAGAGGATGTTAATGATATTTTGGTCTTTTGTTCAGGTTTTGGCCCATTTCCTGGTGTGGCTGCTCCACCCGATGATGATGATTCTTCGCCTGTAAGTTAGTATTCGATTCCTTGTGGGTTGGTACATTCCATGTTAGAAATATTAATAATGTGCAATTAAACATCTGAAAATGCTACTCAGTTGTATGATATGTAATACAAATTACAAATAGCTTACTGAGTTGTATTTTTGTTGTCTGCTGATGACCTAAATATATATTTGGATAAAAAAATTCCATTTTGGACCTGTAATGAAGTTGGAGCAGTTCTTATCTTTTCTCGAAAAAAAGGTCTAAGGACTTTCTTTATCTTTTGAATGAATTTTGGTCGCCATAAAAGCCCCTAGACCCCCAAGACCACATCTGATCATTTCTCGTCATTTCTTTCCATTTCTTGTCAAATCTCATCAAATCTCGTCTGGCGAAAGAAGACAAGGCAAGAAGAGAAATTATGTGGTGCAGTTTAGGGCGGGACCTTATAATGGCAAGAAACGCACCTGGCTGGTACATCCTCGAATTTTTTTATCATTAAAAACCAAACATTCAAAATTCTTTAGATGGCCGCTCCTGGACCTGTTGCTGTTGCTCCATCTCCTGGACCAATTGCTGAACCATCAAGTCCTGGTCCTTCCGCAGGTGTATCGCCACAAACAAAAGCATCAGTTATCAAACCTTCTCGCAATCAAAAAGAATTAGAATTTCTTCTTAATCGTCAGAAAGAATTCAAATTCCTTGCTCTACAAGCCAAAAAAGCTGATAATATCGAAAATGCAAGGGAACTTCTAAAGAAGGCAAAAGTATGAATGCCATTGATTTCATGTTTATTTGGGTTGGGTATACTTATTTCAGTAATTTTAAGGTTTTAGTTTTTGAAGTTTTGTTAAAGTTACATATGTGAGTAAATGATCTAATTAGTCTTTTTGGCATATTTCCATGTAAAAATCGAGAATTGTTTCACGTTTCTTTCTTTTAGATGTCTTAAATATACCAGTAGTTGATAAATGGAAATTTGTATTGTTTCACGTTTCTTTCTTTTAGATGTCTTAAATATACCAGTAGTTGATAAATGGAAATTTGTATTGTTTTATTTTCAGGGGCTCGATCCAATGATTGCAGCTGCTGAGAATGGATTACGAGTTGATGTTACTCAGGTTAGCAGTTTAATTGAATCATCATTATCATCAACACAAAGTTTCCGATGTTATTCAAGTGTTGTAATCAGTTATAATTGTGGTGTAAGATTTTATCCCTGCATTAAATTAGCTCAAATAGACCTAGGTTTTGACTATTCATACTGCAGGGAGTAGCCCAATGAAATTTTTTACAAGACTGTTTACAATCGACTACAATAGTGTTAATAGTGTTGAATGGTGTAGATAAATGTTGAATTTTACCTGGTTTTACCAAACAATGTTGAATTTTGATGAATTTTGCTGTTTGCTGTCTGTCAAGTCAACCCATGGATGGATGGAAATTTTCCAGGATTTCTTACTCATGAACCGCAAGTTGACTTCGTTTTAAAAATGCTGTTAATGGCCAATTTTGCACTTCAGACATAAAATTTGTAAAATTTCCCTCCACCAGGCCAGGACTCAAGATTAAAATTTTCCAGATTTTTGAAAAATACCAACCTATCCATGACCCGATAGCTATAGTCATACCACAGTCATAGCCTCAATGAGCATGTGGTGAACTTGTACATGCCTGTTTCATTACTAAAAATGCAAACCTTAACCTCACCTTCAAGGTAATTTCTGTTTAAAGTTTCTTATCTGATATCTTCAGGTGCCACCCCTTCCTGGTAAAGAAGACGATCAACCAGGTGGTTCACAGAGAAAACCTGCAGCCAACGTGATAAAGAAAGAAGTTGAGTTCGATGGAAACTTAGCACAACAATACGCTCAAGTTGAAAGTGCACTACAAAAACAAATTGAGGTTTGTAAAAAATAATGTTTTGTGTTTTTCTTTTTCTTTTGCAATTATTTATTTAGGGCACCTTACCAAAAGAAATTGTCATTCCATTATTATTGCAGGGCGTTAGCTAAGATTGAAAAGAATTCTCCATCTAGAATAGATTGTGAAAAATATTCATCCTATCTTCCCATATATTTTGTTTATTCAACAATCAAGTTTCGAATAATCATATTAATTGCACATTATTACAATTACAGTATGAATTGAACTAGTAATTGAGTAATTTGTGATTGTGAAAACCCCCGTTTAACGTTGTTTTTAACTGCAGAGATACCTCCATTTTCTTCTGCATCCTTAATTTAATATTTTCATGTTACTGTTATTCATACAACTTTAAATGTGTATCTAATATTGGAGCAGTGGAGGAGTTGAAGCAGTTCCTATGAAATCACCCCTGTTACCAGTTTTGCAAAAAAATTATTTGGTTAATTTGGCCTGTATTCTTAGTAATTAACAAAAAAGAAAATTTAAAATTTAATTCTGGTATCCTGAATGTTTTACTATTTGATGATGTTTAACATTCTTTGCTTTTGATGTACTTTCTTGCATGTTCTAAATCGTCAGGTACCAACTGACTACCCAATTTCCCTCACATGGCATGGGTTGACTAGCTTCCAATACTTCAGAGTAGTATTGATTTATTGTTGGCGTGACTAGGTATTAAACTCAGATAGCACAGTATCTAGTAATGACAGGTGTGACACTTAACCGTTGGCCATTCATCTGCAAAATATTTTAAATGGTTTTTTAAAAAGACATAATTGTTAACAAAATTAGTAGTATTATATATGATCTTTTATTGATGATCCATATAATTGTATAATATTATGTTATATGTATTGTGTTGAATTCTTTATTACCTTTGATAAGGACCTTGAAAATCTCTAAGAAAAACCTTAAATTTTTGAGAAATATTCCAGGAAGTTGTGTTAATTACCAGATCTCAAAACCTATTTTTTTGGATTCTAAGATCTATTCTACGTCGGAATAGATATACGAGTATTTTCCTAAAATCAATTCGTTCTCTTTCTACAGCCATTTCTTCA
>JAUKPT010001987.1:0-14008 GCA_032273505.1 Nanomia bijuga | reverse complement strand
AACATTCAAGGACATAAACAGGTTTGGACAGATACAGTTAACATTGATACATAAACATAAACAACTAGATTTCATAATAAAGGTTTGTTCACCTTACAAATACCAAGCCATAAATTAAGTCTACATGCTATAATTCTATCAAATAACATACTAATGGCTGGTAGCATTTGAATCCCGTAAAAGTTTTTAGGTAAACGACAAATTACCTTTTTTTGGAAAAAGATTGTATAAGTACAATTAATTCGTATGTCGTAAAAAAATGCGTATATGATGTTAAATTAATTCGTTGTCGTAAAAAAAAATTTGGTATATGTAAAATTCTTATTTTAAATGCAAAAATGATATCTAAAAACTAAATAACTATTTTTAAATAATTTCTTATTTTATCTTTTTATAAAATATAGATTTGCTTTATTATATATACTCAATCTTTTTATAACATATAGATTTTCTTAATAACATAATAATTTATCTTTTTATAATTTTATAATTTTGTCCCCTTTAGCGCCTCGTAGTATAAACTTAATCTACTTAAGCACATTTTGTTGATAGAAAGCATATTTTTTCTTTTATAATATATTTTTCTTTAGAACTGCATTAACTGCATTAACTGCTTTAACAAATAAATAATTTCTCCAACATAATATTTTTTCATTACATAATTTTGTCCCCTTCAACGCCTTAGACGAATACGCAAGATATTTTTTGCTGATTAAAGAGATTTTGAATACTATACTAAAATAATAGTAGCCCGCTATATTTGCAAATTAATGGTACCATTTTGAAATAGAAAGGAACATCCAATCCAATCGTAACTTATGCATTTTAATAAACGTTTCGAATCTTTTAATTTACTTTATTGTTTATTTAATCCTACATCCTGATTGAAAAATATTTATTTTGGCGTTCATGGCGCAAAAAATCTATAAGGGCAATTGTTTCAATTTGTGAAAGATATATGTATCAAACAAAACAAATTGTATTATGTCAGTATATTTTCTTTTTACCCATATGAATATAATCAAAAACAATGCCCCCACAGGGAAAAGGCAAGGGGCAGCTGCCCCCGTGATTCCGGCGCCAATGAATTAAGTAGATTGTGGAAAAGGGCAATTAATGATGATAATCCTTGAGTCAACCAGAAGGCTAATGTATAGGTTCGTTGTGACATCTTAGGGGAAGCAAAAAAATTAGGGGATTGGGCTCAGAATTTTTCTGACCATTAGGGTTCTGCTGACAAAAATACTCATTTTTGTTCGTATTTATTTTTCTAAATATGTAATAAAATAAAGAATGAACATAAAGAATACTTTCAAAAAATTTTGAAGAAAATTCACATGACCTAAGAGAAACCTGGAAAGGTGTCAAATAAATTATAAACGTCCATAGTTGTGAAACACTCAAGAGTATTTTCTCATAAGAAAAATTCTTCAGTACATTTATTTAATTTGTAAATAGTTTTCTCATCCATTTTTAGTTATAATTGTATTGTTTTTTCTTTTATTCCTTTTGTAAGGATGATAATCTTTTTCTGTTAATTAGACATGTTTCGACTGCCTGGCGGTCAGACTTCTTCAGTGTTGAAGTTGGTTTCTTGGCTAGCAATATCAGCAGGCTCATTATTCGTCCGTTCAATCAGATTTCCGGGTTGTGTAGTGATTGTCCATATTGGGTGAATCGAGAAAGACAGGGAAGAAGAAGAAGAACAGGTAAAAAGAAACCTCAGAGAATGCAAATACCCAGAATGTGCCCTAAAGAAAGAAAGAAAGAGAAAGAAGCAACAACAGAAAAACAAAAAACGATGAAGATCCAAGCACATATGTTACACGACCATACGTCAAAAGATTATCAGAAAAATCAGGAAAATTTACAGAAAATACATAGTGAAAACTATATATAAACTCGCAACAACAATCAAAAATAAGGTATGCAAACTGAAAGACAAGGTGTCACTTATAAACTAGGATGCAAGAAACACAAAGGAGTGTCATTCATAGGAGAAACTGATAGAACCATGAAATACAGGGCATACGAACATGGAATAATAGAGCACAAGTAACTCAAGAAGAACCTGAAACCAAGAATGAGCAACCAAAATGAACAGATTGATAATTTTTGAAAGAGGTCCAACTAGAATCATATGAAAAATAGAATTTGGAATACTATTTGGACTGTTAGCTTTCTTTTTTATTTTACTATTTCTTAATTTCAGGCAATTGAAATGTCTAGTTAACGAAAAAAAAAAATCATCTTCACAATAAAAGAAAAAACAATATAATCATAAGATAAATGGTAGTTCGATGAATACTTTTCTATCATTGTTGATAAAACTAAAAGAAAGATTATGCAAACAGTCATGATTTTAGCATTTATCTTCCTGGTGAATCAGAGAACATTTTTTTCATCATACCAACAATAGAAAAAGAAATTATTGACACCATTAATAGATTAATAAGATAAGATAAATAACATGTATTTCATCACAAATAAAGCAATAAGTTATAAACTTACACAAAAGATTAACATATAAAAGAAAGAAAAAAAAGTTCAGCTATATTGTGACAAGGCATTACTTATCATAGTACTATCAAGCAAGGCTTGTTCTAGAGGTGTAGCCTCTTCAATAAATCAACAAATGGATGGGAGTGTTAGAAACATGCAGTTTGAAAAGGAGGAGTAGGGATGGAAATTATTACAGTTAATGTTTTAATGGAGATAAAAATTGTACCAGTAGTAATAAAAGTAAAAATGTGAAAGGTCAATTGCTAAGAATATATATATATGTATATATATATATATATATATTTGAAAAAGATGCAGTGTTTTTAGCAAGTTGGTTTAAAATGGAATAGAGATACAAAATTTCATTAGGTATATGATCCTAGAAGGAAGCTAGTTAGGGTATCTTTAAGTTTTATTCTTGATATTCTTAGATAGATTCAAAGTTTTAAAGGAGTTTACATTGCAGGTAAACTAGAAATACAAAAGAATACATACTGCTACAAAAAATAAACATACTGGTGGTGGTACTGCACTATGTAGAGTTACTTACAGGATATTGCTCCGTACACTGGGTTTACAAAAATATATGGTCATTAAATTATTATCTAAACACAAATGAATGTTACAGTAATACACATATGAATGTTTTATCTTAAAGATGCCATCATCGTCAGTGGAAGTGTTCAAGATCTTCTTGTTTCTTTTTAATAAACGTATGTATGCTTCTTCATAGTTGGAAGCCCCCCTAGAGGTGCATGGGGCATTTTAGTTTTCTAAAATGGGGTGAAGTGGTGCAATCTTTTCTGCAATATTATAGAGGGGGCACTTAATTTTAGGGGGGCAAATATAAATTTCACTAAAAATCAAAAAAATACACAAATATTGATATTTCCTGCAAGAATATATTTTGATAAGGTCTGATAAAGATTTGATTGTTCATTGCTCATTAATGAGGCTGGGGAATATATTTCAAGATAATCGCTTGTCCGTGACACTTTGTTCACATTACCAGACTTACTCAACTTCTGAGTATCCCAACTTCAAATTTGCACCATACATTGAATCTTTTACTTACTTACATGACTTAATTATTTCTGCAAAAGAATAATACCAAGTCTAAAGCTCTTTGGACCAAGAATAGTTGTTTAAATGAAAAAAATCATGGGGAGAAGATGGGGTCTCTTGGAGGGATTGCAGTCAGCCTAAAAAATCTGATTGTATATATTTCAGTGGGGGCAAGTGATCATGTCTTATTTTAGGGGGGCATTTGCTCTCTAGGGGGGGGGGGCAAGTTTCTAAATAGGGGGTGCATCCTTATGTAGGGGGCACCGATTTCCAGGGGGTCACTCAAATCCCGTTTCAATTGTGCCCCCATAAAAGCAAAATATTAGATAAACACCTCCCTCTTATTAATGCCGCCCTAAGGAGGGGCATTTATTAGAAATTCTACCAAATCTGATATCGGAAATGCAAATGTGTCTTTCAATCTTCTTGATGTGGATGCTGATGATGACAATTTTAGCCTAGTTGTATAATATAACGTAATGCGTGGTGTTGTGTTGTGTTTTCAGAAAAAAAATTTCTAATTAGGTTTTACATAAAGAATCAAATGTATATAAAATGGTATTTCTGTCTTTTTTTGTAATCAAACTTTTTTCTCAATTCATCTACTAATTTTTACTTCTTTCACTTCCACTATGTGTAAAACATATTCTCAAAGTATTATTGAATTCATTAAAAATTGTAATAGGTGCACCTAAATATGTCAAGAATCAATGTTTTTGTTTGTGATAATGATCATTATCTAAAATGACTGAACGTGAATATTGGATGGCTAATCATCTTGTTTAGATTTATGTTCACACCTTGCTAGCCAGGTTTTGGATTGAACCACCTGATAAGGTTTTAAACTACAGAAATATTTCATTTGAATTGACAGGATATGAACCAAAAGGTTAATATATAAATTTGTCTTTTATAAAGGAAGTTAACTATCCACACTCAAGCTGTTTCTCTTGTTTTTCTCAACTTGGTTCCAAGGAAGTGGTTTCTTATGAAATTATAATGTTATTATAGAGTATGAAATTACTCAGTTAGCTGAGTTATGGACAGGTCTGTCAGTGAGAAATGTGTACATGAACAGTTACACGATCGTGCACATGGCTTGCACGATTGAGTTTGTGTCAAGCCTCGTTTTCCAACCAGTTGTCATCTTATCGGTACATTGACATTCTATTACCTTTTTTTTGAAGCAAAATATGTTAGCAAATATGTGGCATAGTGCACACTTTATGCGATCCAAAAGTTGAAATTCTGTGCTTTGTGTGATTAATTTCACATGCACGCTGAAGAATTTTTTGTTCAAATTAATATATTGGAATAAATGAGTACTTCCAAAAGCTTTTCCCCTTTTTTCTAACACCAATGCCATCTGATGCCACATTGACCTAGGTATCAGTCAGATTAGCTATTTTATTTTACATTCTTTAGTTAACTCGAAAACAGATGGTTTTATAGGAAAGAATTCACCAAGAAAGATGTTTCTGACTTTAGGACCATATGTCATGTATTGGGTCACTACTTTTTTGTTAGCTGTTTTGGGCAAAACTAGTTTGATATCACAACTTGCTATTTGCTGTGATATTCATCACAAGCTAGCTTGACACCTCTTTAAGGGCATCTAACCCATCTTTCAAATCTCAATCTTTTCTAACTCGAAATTTTAACTTGTCACTTGCACCAAAAACATCAGAAAGGACTTTGAAGGGCAGAATGGGGCTTGGATGATGCCAAACAATTGTTGTGCTGGTTTCCAATAATGATGGCTAGCCTATGTGACCCACTAAAGGTTGATTTCTGACAAAATAAACCCCTTTTTAGTGGAATTATGACCTGTCAGATACACATACACCAGTAACGTTAAAAATGGAGTGAACAAATCAGATACACATTCACCTGTCAGTAATGTTAGAAATGGAGTAAACAAATCAGATACACATACACAAGTAATATTAAAAATGGAGTGAACAAATCAGATACACATTCACCAGTAACGTTAAAAATGGAGTGAACAAATCAGATACACATACACCAGTAATATTAAAAATGGAGTGAACAAATCAGATTCTTGTTGAGGAAATTTCTAAATCAAATCGTAAAATTCCGACAATTCCTTCAACATCGATTGAGCTTTTCTTTTGTTTCTTTTATATCGGGGGAAAGGAAAACTCTTTTTGGACATTCATGAATTATAATTAATAAAAATTATTGTGTTAGTGGGATTTTGACCTGTAAGCATTAAATAGGGTGCCTAGAATGAGAATTTTGTTTAAACCTCCTTACAAAAGAAAGTAGTTTGGTAAGGAATTATCAGTAAAATTTATCGATTGATTGGTTGAAAATAGCATCATCAAAAATATGATTGTTTATTTAAGAAATTTTCACAATCTGTACTTTTGTCAAAACCGTAAATGACAAAATGATTCTAAGTGAACCAATCAGGTTCTTGATGATGTAGTTTTGAACCAATCGCAATCAGCCAAAAATTTACCGGTAATTTGGAGACAATCCCTAAAAGATGTTAATCAAAGGTTTCTTTACACAAATAATTTGATTTATAACTGTTTATGTTTAGCTTCATCTGTGAACCATGAATACTCAAAACCCTGTCCTGTTTGATTGTGATCCTAACTTCTGTGGCTCATGTGGAGCCATTCTTCCTCTACCTGATCAATCTGATGTTATAAAGTGCAAAGCTTGTGGCTGTATGATGGATGTTGAACTATTAGAGGGTATCGAAATATATTCATCTAAAGACTACAATCAAGATAAGATAAAAACTGCTGAGGAAGCAGCTCGTCTACGAACAATCGAACAAGAAGCGGAAGATAGTGGACCTGTTGTGCGAAGACGTTGTCCGAAATGTAACCATAAAAAGATGACTTACACTACGAGGCAGACAAGATCTGTTGATGAAGGGCAGACTGTTTTTTATACTTGTTTAAAATGTTATGCTACTGAAACAGAATATTCTTAAAATAACTATCTCACATTGGTTTCTTCTGTCTTGTTTATTATTGTCTCTCTGGTGTTTCAACGACATATGTTTAAGTTGTTTTCCTTAAATTAATCATTTGTTTGTTATCTCACAGTTGTTTAAACAGCCTGTTTTATGAATTTCACATTCTAAATTGGTCTAAAGTATGAACGTGTTGACGATGTGTTAGACATGTTTATGAACACTACGAGGTGGTTATGAAGAGATATGTTTGCATTATGTTTATGGTAATAGCCTTCGATTGATTTCATTTTTCATGGCTTCTATGCACTATTTCTACAAGAGAGAATTGAGACACCATCATTTTTTCATTACTAAAAGGGTACTAGAAATACTAAATTATTCCACCTATTTTTTTATGCTCTGCAATTATAAGCTCACTACAGAAACTATAAAAAGGCCTTGTGTTTTAGGAGGTGGGGGTTGGTCCCTCATTTTTTTATTCTTAGGTGGGGGTTGCTACAAAAGAAAATAGTGGGTGTTCCTAATGTAGATGGGGGTGATATTTTTTGAACAGGGATGCTGACAGGGATGACTAGCTTACCAGGTAGGATAGATATCTTTTTGGTAAGTTAATTACAAAAAGCACTAACCACAATAAGAATTTTTTTTTTGAAAAGACTGGTAATCGAGGTTAGGCCCCTGCTGTACCAGTACAGTTTTTGATCCACATTTTCAGGGTTTCCATTTTGAAAAATGAGGTGTGGCTATTGTTTGTTGACACCCAGCGGATTTGAAAAGCAAGCGTAGCGAGTCAAACAAACAAAACGAGTACTGTAAGCCTACAAATGGGGTCCAGGAGTCCAGCATGAAAAAGAATGAACAAATCAGAAAATAAAACACTTTGCAATCAATAGGTCATAAAATTCAATTATGTTAACGATGTTGTAAAAAATAATGTTGTCGTTTTTTAATTTTTTTAGAGTAATAATGAACTCGCTTCGCTCGTTTATTATCATTTAGCTTGTCTGAATAATTGCGATAACTGTAATTTCTTCGGCCATTAACGGTTTATTATTGTCTTGTCTTGTTCACTTGGTTGATTTTAAAGCTGCTCTTAATATTTCAAGGTATAGAAATATTGCTAGATAAGATATATAAAAGATATTATTCATTCTAAAATCAACTTGTTTTTAAATGAAGAAAGATGAATATTCAACGATTAAGATTTATTTCTAACCAATTTCAATACCACATTTTTCGTTCATATGGAGGATCCCCTCACGAATCTGGTAAACAGTTTATTGACCTGAGATCAGATACTGTAACAAAGCCATGTGAAGAAATGTTAATGGCGATGGTTAAAGCAAACGTTGGTGATGATGTTTACAAAGAAGATAGAACTGTCATTGAATTGGAGAAAACATGTGCTGATCTTTTTGGTATGGAGAGTGCCTTATTTGTTCCTTCTGGGACTATGGCTAACTTGGTCGCTATTATGACTCATGTTCAAAAAAGAGGTGAAGAAATCATCATTGGTGATAATCAACATGCATGTCTGCGTGAACAAGGGAATCTTATACAATTTGCTTCAATACCGACTCGCGTCATCCCAAACAAGCCAGATGGAACATTATGTTTAAATTATATTGCTTCTAAGATTGAGGACGGGTCAGACTTTCATAAGTGTAAAACAAAGCTTATTTGTTTAGAGAACACCCACATGAGGTGTGGCGGGATCCCACTTTCAAGCCACTACACAAAACAAGTTGGTCTATTAGCTCGTAGTGAGGGAATAGGTGTTCATGTTGATGGAGCACGTTTGTACAATGCTGCTGTCTCGCAAAATTGTGCAGTATCAGATCTCTTGACTCATGTTGATTCAGTAGCTATGTGTTTATCGAAAGGAATTGGTTGTCCAGTCGGATCTGTTATAGGTGGCTCTAAAGAGTTTATCGAAGAAGCGATGCGTACTCGAAAATCCGTTGGTGGTGGAATGCGACAAGCAGGATACCTAGCTGCTGCCGGGTTGTTTGGTTTGCAAAGAGCATTTAATGTCTTATCTGCTGATCATCAGAGCAAAACAGCTTGCAGTTGGCATCAAAAACTTAAAATGTGAAAATGTTATTGATGTTGATTTCAAATATGTTCAGACTAATATCTTGTTAATACGTTCAAAATCTAACAAGGCTCCTGAAATTTTTAGGACACTGAAAGAGCATGGTGTTTTGTGTCTTTTATATGATCCCTCTAAAATTCGTTTTGTATTACATAAAGATGTGAAGGATAGTGATGTTCGTAAAGTTTTAGATACAATTAAATATGCTGTTGAACAAATAGAATCTGGAAAGATATGAATCCTACATTTATGAATTATTCATTCATTGTTTTAGCAGCTTGATTTTATGATGATGGTTATTCATTTTTTGATGTTAAAAGGAATTGAAAAGGTTAATTTGGAATTGACTGGGTTTTATATGATATTTTATCTAATTTGTATAATTATTTTCATTTAGCTTCAGTCACTGTATATACTTCATTTTCTGTAAACATTTTATGATATTTATTTTTCTCATTTCTCTTGCTGTTAATTTGGAATGTGAAAAATAATTATAAATATAGCACTGACTGTTTTAATGATTATCCATTCATATCTACAGGGTGTTAACAAAGAGTCCTACAGACAGTTAGGCTTCTTTCCAAGTCAAAAAATATTAAGCTTTCCTATTGAATCTAGCAATGAATTAATGAAGTTAGTAGATAAGCTTGCTATAGTTATGTTGTGACTATAAAACATCTAGAATTATGTTGTTTTTTATTCTTTTTTTGTCACAAATGCTAAGAAAATGTTATAAATTAAGATAATTTAGATCCAATGGGAAAAGGCAAAAAAAAAAGACAGCCTCAATTGAGAATTTCTAAATATTGAAAGAAGAAAATCATCACCTCATATTTTCTCTTGACATGAGGTAAGAAGAACACATTTTTCACTTTTCATTTTTGGTTCGTTTTAATTAGTGATTTTTTATTGTACTAAAATTTGCCAACTGTAAATAAATATAATAAATCTCTCCTAAAATCATCACCATGCTAACAGCCAGCAAAATCATCCATGAATAATCCATTTTATTTTTTTTTTAGACAAATTTCTATGATGCATTGATTTTTTTGTCTAATGTATTTTCTTTATTTTTGATATCTTATAGGAAAAATGAGTCGTTTATCTAATCGTATGAAACATGAATTGTCCATGTTGGAAAACGATCCTCCTCCAGGAATTTCTTGTTGGCGTGTCGATGATAAAATCAATGAACTAAAAGCTAGTATATTAGGTAATGAGGATACGCCATTTGAAAATGGGGTGTTTAAGTTAGAAATATCACTCACCGAAAGATATCCATTTGAACCCCCTCTGATAAAATTTGTAACTCCAATCTACCATCCAAATATAGATTCTGCTGGGAGGATATGTTTAGACTTACTGAAAATGCCACCAAAGGGAAGCTGGAAACCGTCCTTGAACATATCTACAATTTTGAAATCTATTCAAATTTTGATGAGCGATCCAAACCCAAACGATCCATTGATGGAAGAAATTGCAACTGAATTTCGTGATGACAAGAGGTTGTTTTTGGAGAAGGCAAAGAACTGGACACTTAAGTATGCAGTTACAGATCAGACAAGCCAACTGAAAAGAAAACAATCTAATAATGAAAATGAAGTTGTTAAATCGAAAATTCTTAAAGAAGCTAACTGAGCATGTGATAAACTTCTGTGTGATAGGTTCAATTCTATCTGTGTTGTTAGAAATAGTTGTTAGTACTATAGAAGAAAATTGTTTTGTTGTTGAACCTAAGCTGTATTATAATATATTTGATAAATAGATTAAGTTATTTTCATTCTGTATTTTGTATTTGTGTCTCCATCCATTTTAAAACAATAAGTAAAATGTTATTTTTATTTCTTTGGGTGCTCAAGATAACTTTTATTGTTATCTGATGCTCACATGAGAATGTCTGACCAAGTCTAAAAAAATTGTTTCACTTTTTCAGATTGAAGAACATGCATTTACACCTAAAGATCTTTGGTTGGAGGCCAGTCTAATGATCTATTTTGGATATCTACTTACAGTCGGAGGGATTTGGCTCGAAATTAGGTGTAATCTAAAAATTATCAAGCTGATATGATCAGGAGAGTTCCGACTTCATCTAATGAACAACATACTAAAACCCCACTCAAATATTCAGAGCGGAACACCCCCATTTTCAGCCTAGAAGTCACGATCTTTTGTCGAAAATGACTAAAAATTGTTGTATATTGTTGGAAAGCTCTAAAGGCGTACATTCATAATCTAACAGACTTTTCGACTAGAAATCAAAAACATGGTTTAAATCAGTCATTCAAAATGCCTAGAGGTCACGTGACTTGGTTCAAAATGACTAAAAATGAATTATGACAAAGGTAACTTAGTATATCATTTTAAATATTTTCTTTAGTCTAAATGATATCTCCACATAAATATATCTTTTCAAAATAACATTTATAAGATTCTTCAATAGATTCATCAAACGAATTGTTCTGTAAAAAAGAATTTTGAACGATTTCTAAATCAGTTGAATCACAACATAACCTTAATTTTCCAAATCTTCATGTTGTTCACTACCTTTAGATACAACTTTTGCAATTGAACTTGTTGATTTATGAATGACAGCACAGTAATGTGCAGTATGAATTAATTGATGGCGTACGCTTTCAGAAAATGCTCTACCTCTTGTCCAATATCTTTCACTACGTTTTATGGCATGGTATCCTTATTCCTTGTATGATTGAATGTATATCTCTGGATGATCTTTTTTTAGATTAAGCATTTGCTGAAGATAAAATCGAGTGCTTTTGGTATAGTGGATATGGCTAGTCGATGCAAAAAGATTTAACATCTCAGGTGTTGCAGTTAGATGCATTTCCCAATGTACCAATTTTTCAGCTATGATAAACAATATAATTGTTTCAATGTAATCTAAAAACTGTCCCCACGGGACGCGCTGTTTAATTCCTCTTATATAAAAGGGTCTTTTCCTCAACTAATGAAGTTTTTATCTTTTTATCTTGCATAATAACTCTTTCATTTCATCATTCTCGTCGTCTTCGTCTTTGTAATATTTATCATAAGCCAATTCATCGCGGATGAATGGCCGAGCGGTTAAGTGTCACACCTATCATTACTAGATACCTTGCGATCTGAGTTCAATACCCAGTCGCGCCAACAAAAAATCAATACTAAAGTATTGAAGTGTGATACTACAATTGTTAAGTTGTAAGTCCGTCGGGTTTACCAATGCCATGTGAGGGAAATTGGGTAGTCAGTTGGTACCTGAAAAAACACTAGATGGAGCTATAGTCCGCGGATTAGCCTACGGCTATACATGACTGTTCCATCATAAGTGCATTCCTTACCTTACCTTACCTTACCTTTACACCTACGAAATAAGCAAAAGTTAATTATACTAAAACAAAAGATATGATTACGCTGCATAACACAACAAATCTTGATTTATGTTGGCACCACGAAATTTCGTTTAAAAGTTACAGTAGTATAAAATCAATTACTTTTTAGAAACGTGTAGATAAGCTGGCAAATTGCTATTTCTATTGTTGATTTAATGATCTCTTATTTAAAGATATTAAAAAGATTTGATCTAGAATAAACTATTCCTTATTTTCCATTCTAAGAATTTTCTTCTTAGCCCCTTTTTTTACCCTTCAAATCCATATTTCAACTTCAACGTAACGAACTATCAAATTAGATGGTTGAGTGAGAGCGAGGAATCAGTTGATTTTTTATGTTTTGATGAATCGCAATGGAATGCTCCTATCAGATTTCGTTTTTGTCCATTAACCAGATTAGTAATGCGAGAAGATATTGTTTAACCTTACAGTTTTAGTGAATGTATTCCACTGAGTCCCTTAATTCCTTCCATATGGATTTAACACGCTTCATAACATTTGATTCATTGTTTTAAGGAAAATAAATCCGTGAGAAAATAGGACACCAACATTGAAAAGAAAAACTCATCAAACGAGAGGTTTAGAAAAACATTAAAACAGAACTTTGTGGAAAGAGACGAAGCCGGTAAGTTGTAATTTGTTTCAAAACATCTTCGAAAGTTAAGGGTATACTCTTCTTGCTAGGCTGCATCGTCATGGCTTACGAAATGATCCACTGTGACCGCAAAATCTTATTAATTGACTCATTATCTTTTTATTATATTATACAACTTTGTTGAGATTCTCCATCTTTTTCCATCAACTATACATTTCCATGGTTTATAAAGCTTATGAAATAATCTACCATACTTCAGTATCATTTATTGTTGCTTCATTTTTCTTAAAGATTTGTTATCCTTTATATTTCTTATCAAGTTGCAACACTGCTTGTATCAATATTCATTAGTTAACATACAAGTTTATGCAGTTTTATATTCTTTGTGCAGTACACAGAAGTTACATCTAACACAATAAGCATAAGCGAGTAGCGTTTCATCCGTCAATCTGCCAGTCTCAGTCTGTCTTTCTTTGCCCGTACTTCATAGCAAAATTTCCTACAGAGAATAGACAATATGGAAGAAAAATGTTCGGTACCTGGAAGCTTTAACATTTATTGGCCCCTGAATTTATCTGTGTGCACTGCACAGAAATTACATCTAACGAAATAAGCAAACGAGTAGTAACTTTTCTGTGTACACTGCACAGAAGTAACGAGTAGCGTTTCATCTGTGTGCACTACACAGAAGTTACATCTAATGCAATAAGCAAACAAGTAGTAATTCATCCGTGTGCACTCCACAGAAGTTACATCTAACAAAATCAGCAAGTGAGTAGCGTTTCATCTTTGTGCACTGCACAGAAGTTACATCTAACACAATAAGCAAGTGAGTATCGTTTTATCTATGTGCACTGCACAGTAGTTACATCTAACACAATAAGCTAACGAGTAGCGTTTCATCTGTGTGCACTGCACTGAAGTTACATCTAATGCGATAAGCACGAGTAGTAATCATGGCGTTCTTTACTAATAGGCCTAGACATCGTGCAGGTCTTTTCACGGAAAGTACCTTCCGGTTATTTAGTGGTTCCGAAATTTTCAGGACACATTGTTTTTAGATACGAGATCAAAATAAATCAATCGAGAAAAAAATTGGTCAATTTTTATGGGAAATATGAAGTACCTTCGGTTTCACTTAAAGTGAGAAAAACAGTGCAAAGAAATAGTTTTTTTTGAGAAAGCTTTTGGCGGTGCAAAGATAGTATTAGGAACTATGTCTGTGCTTATTTTCAAAAGATAATTAATCAAAAGATAAAAGCAAAAGTAGGTCAAAGCAAGATCAAGCTAAAAAAAACCGACCCCACATCTTTGGTTTTATTCATACTGGACATATTATGTTTAAACCAATTATACATGAATTATACATTTACTTTATTAATCACCTATTTATTTCAAAATAGCATATC
>JAUKPT010001986.1:0-14014 GCA_032273505.1 Nanomia bijuga | reverse complement strand
TAATGTCGATGGGGGGTGATTGTCGCAGGGGGTTAATATCACCGGTGGTGATTGACTTGGGGGGTGATTTGTCGGGGGTGATTGTCTCGGGGGTTAATGTCCCGGGGGTTAATGTCGCCAAGCCCTTTACCACGTTTTAGCTTAATTGCTTTAATTTTAATGATTTGAGAGAGGGGTGACGAAATCCAACATTAAACCATGCAACCGAGATATCTTTTTATCAAACTCTTTATTTATAAGATAAGATAATAAAACAAAAATATGGAGAATCACATCCATCTGCAAATCCTTGAGATAACATTATGTATTTGTTTACAACAGAAAAGGCTTGTTTTATACTTAATGTGTTTTTGCCATTGACGCGTGACTCTTGAAAATAATTATAAATATAAAGTAGGAGTGTATTTCGATAATTTTTCAATTCAGATTTTAGCCGCCAACGTTTTCACTGAAGTAATGTCACGTCGCTTGGTATAAAAGGTAAAGAGGAAAGAAGGACAACAGAGCAAGGAGATTAGATTCGTCAACAAAGAGGTTGAAGGCATTTGTTATCATTGGAACTGTGGAAAATTCCATCTGCATCTGCTGTATCAGCTTATGATTTATATTCTGCAGTCAGTTGAATGTCCTTTTTTTCTTTTTTTTTTGCTGCAGGAGTAAATTCATTTCATGATTACACCTTTCCCAAAAAATCCTATAAAATTCCCATCCCGAAAAAGTCATTTACCCTTTGTTTCTAGCTTTTCCAACTCTGACTTATCCAACTTCTTATCCCGATCATTCACAATGATCAAAATAAAGACCATACATTGTTTTTTAGATATTTCGTGTTTTTTTTTGTTGTTTTTTTATCTATGCTTATATACTCAACGCACATCCCAAGTAGAGGCAATTTAGTAAGCACTACTACTTGGACTGGGATCACAGGACGACACACACACAACATTTAACACTGAACAGAACCCTATGTAAGACTTTCAAGCTAACGAAGCCGGGACAAGCTCCAGCTACATAGTCTAGTGGCTAATCCTACTTTTAATCATGTATAAATAATATGCTTCGACGAGGACTCGAACCGCTACAATGGAGATGCGGTGCTGCTTTTAACCCAGCATTTTTTGGCTAGAGAATAAATAAGAAAATATAACGTTTTATCAATACAAGGTCACCTAACACGATCTAATTGAATTACAACTCTTTTACTCTAAACCCTTTACCATATGTCACCAAACGCAAATGAACTACTCGACTTACCTTCTGGCAGGCTTAGTTCTAATTAGCTTAGTAATTAATTACAACATATCTGAATGGAGATTATCAAGACTTATACGTTCGATAATCAAAATGTCTCGTTAGAAAAGACATTTCTTAATGTAATGAATAATCATCTCATTTAGAGAGTGAAGAAAGAGTGATTTACAATGAAACGTGATTAAGGAGTACAAATGGTATTCAGAATTGAAATAGTAGAGAAGTGTGCGTGTGTGTGTGGGGGGGGGGGTAAATAAAGACACGTGTAACAGCTGGAATTTTTTATCTATTTACTCGTCAGGTATCAAATGTTCCTCACATTAAATGGATCAAGCTATCAGCATTACACGTCATCTCGAAAAAGACAGTTTTTGTCATATGTCCAGTTTTTGGAGTTTGGAGTTTGGAGTTTGGACTACAAGTCTGCAAAGTTTCGACCTATTTGCATTATTTTTGTGGATTTTAGAGAGATTTCTTTTCGTCAATAGTACTTGGCAAGTTATGACACTGTTCATCTGAGGAATATTTGTTACAAAGAGAGAAGAGCAAAATATCTATTGTATAGCAATAGTGCCAAACTATGCTTTATGCTTAATTCGTTCAATTTTTTGACTACTTCAATATTTGCAAAATAATACTTACTGTCAGCATTAATGAAATAATCTGAGATTAACGAAATTTAATTTTGGCTTTAACAAGAAATTAATTGATTTAAAAGTCAATATTAGCTTTATTTTATGATTTCATTTAGTCTAAAAACCATCAACTAAAATCAACAATTTCATCAAAATTTAACAAAGAACGAAAGCATCACACTACTTATATTTGACTAAGATTTCAATCAAATTACAGACTTCATTCTTCATTGATTTTGGTTTAGTGAATTCGAGTGATGTTTTTACTCATATTTCCTCCATATTTTTAGTTTTTTATCTTACTGTTTTGTCACATAACATTCAGAAAAATGTTTAAGTTCATAAGGTTTTGTAATACATATCTCTTATTTCTTTTATTGCATTTTAACTTTTAACTAATTTTACAATATCAAATCAGAATGGCGGGTTAGGTCACAGTGGCGGATCTGGAGTGTCTTCAGTGTCTTCATGAAGACACTCATTTTTGATAAGAGAAATTTTTTGGGGTCAGTTTATTATTATTTATGACATAACTGGCCCTATAAGTTGTTAAACTTGGTTCAAGAAAGGTACTGAAGTAGGGTTTTCCATGCGTTTTCAGTGCTTCAAATTTCAAAATTTCCCACAATTCCGGGTAGATATTATTTTTGAAGACACTCAGGAATCGGACTAGATCCGCCACTGGGTCAGCATGATTAGCTTATGTTATGTTAAGAAACCGTTCAACAAACATAGGGACAAGAACAACTTAAGATAAACTATGATCTTTATTGTATATTGTTGACAAAGATTTGTCCTGAATCTTTGCATTTATATGAATTGCAGTGCCAAAATTCTAAATAATCTTATAGTGGAATTTAAGCAAAAGGTTTATCATCAAATAAAAAACATTCAGCGAACGTCTTTGGAAATATAAACAAATCATGATATAGAATATGGATTGATGAGGCTAAAACATTATCTGTGAGTCTGAATTCTTTGTAAGATAGAAATCTATCTATGGGAATATGACTATGATCGACACTGAAAATAAGGTAAATTTTTGACACTTGGTGCCCCGTTATTTCCGGTTCAGAAATACTTGTTTTCTGAAGAGAAAACTATTTGTAAAACTTACTGACAAGTTGATACATGATGTCGCACATTTTACCATCCAATGCAAAGTTGACAACCAGTACGACCAGTACTTCACCAACGAAATTATTGTAAACCATTGTCTGGTTTTCTTTAAATGGGAGCTATAAATAAAGAAGAATACACATTAAAACTTCCTCTCTTCGAATTGTGATGAGAGATGAAAGACCACTGGTAACTGGGAATCTTTCAAATTTAACGGGCAGTGTACTGGATCTGAACCGGAAAACAAAGCCCGACATTCCAATTACCATTATCAAAAAGTATAAAGCCCTCTCCCAAGACATACTATTCATAGAATTAGTTATTCAACAAATTTTCATGATTATTGTTTAGCTTTGATCGTGAAGAAATTACATGTGAGCATCCATCTTAATGGATACAAACGTGTCTTAACATCTTAAAACATACGCAATACCATATCAAACTATGAAAAACTTACCTGTAAGCGTTCCTTAAACGCTGGCATTGATCAAAAACTAATTCCACTCTTATGATAAGAGCATAAAGTGCGTGTACAAGCTGATATGCTAATTGTGTTACAAACAAAATAATCTAACAGCATTAGAAGCAACACTTGCCAATATAACTGCAGAACTTGGCAGAAAAGTATGGTATATGGATTCTATGGTATTCTTACAAGAATTGGGTGTCGGAGTAAAATCAACAGTTTTCCTACTGAATCATACAAGGAGAAAGAGAAACAGGAAACATGTAACAAGGCTCCATGGAACTATGATTCTGATAAGATTTACATGTTTTGTTTTCATCAGTTACACTAATGTAGTGAGTGTCAAACACTAAATGAACAAAAAAAATAGGAAAACTATAATAACTGCAAATGTAGTTTCGTACTTATAACCAGTGGGTAACTATTCCAACTTTTCAAAGATACCCTCTTAGAGGCCCATTTCTAATGTTTTCATCCATCTTTTTTGAAAGCAGTGTACGCCTATGTCGCGGTATTCAGAAATGGCGTCCGGGCAACACTAAGCATTTAGGGCTAAACTTTGAATTGTAGTATTATCGATTTCATGAACTGTTTGAAATCAAACTAAATATCTGTTTTCCAATTAATAATTACATATATATGTGCGAAAAATAAAAAAAATGTCGGGCACTGATATTAAAAGCAAAATAATTTGTTACCTTCCTATCGTAATTATCAGATACCTGCTCAGCTTATATTTATATAGAATAACTAGAAAACGTAACCAAAAGATTAATGAATCTTGAATTAAAAATGTTAAAGCAACAATATATTTAACGGCAAGTAATAAATTAGTGAGATGTGAACAAGCTTGATATCAGTCCATTGTACGATCTATATTCATATCGAAAACTGTCAACTTTACAAAAAAAATTGAGAAGGAAGGGGAAACCAAAACTTGAGAGAAATAAATCAAACTTTGGGAAAGTGCTTATGAAACGAAGTATAAATAATTTATATATTATGACAAAAAGACAAAAGATATCATAAGTAAAAGTCTCTCTACATAGAATTTTTTTTTTCTAAGATCCAGGAAGTTCGATTGGCATCTATATATCATAGAAGAAAGGAAATTTAGATTGCTTATTGAAAAATTACTTGGTGTACAAAAAAAGCAAAGAAGTTAAATTGAATGTGCCACGAACCATTCAAGGAAAAAAGTTCAACAAGACCTAATTTGTTTATATGAGCAAAACAGAATACACTTTTTTTATGAGACCAATTTCATAAATTTGGAAAAAAAGAAAAGAAAAATTAAAGTTGAGTATGTTTTAAAACCATCATAGAAATAAGATTTTGATGGCTGCAGTTTCCTGAAAATAAGCAAATTAAAGCCAATTTGGCTTGTTTTATGAATAAATATTGAACAAATATTAGATGCTATATTTCAATTATATTTAGACTTACTGAAGCAATTTTGAATTCTCTCATAATAAACTTCATACAATTTCAAGAAGATTCTTTTTTCATTTTTGTTTTTCAGGAAGAAGCACATTCATTCAAATGAACGTAGATGAATAGATCCAGGATAGCCTTTAAAAGCTATTCATAAAAAACCTCAAAGACGATTATCCTCCAAACTAACACGCAAATCCTTAAGGAAATATGACAATTACTTAGAAAAGTGAGTCTTAGGAGGCAAATCTTTCTTTGGATACATAACTTTCAATTGATTATTCAATACTTTCCAGTTACGAAAAGTTTAGCTAGGAGTTAATGGGAAATTTTGAGTGTGTTCGCAACATATGACAGTGACAGAGACTCAGTGGTTAGTTTCATGTGATTTTATACTCGACATCCATCTTCAGTATTTCAAATTTGGATTATTAGATATCTGTATGACATTTTGTATCATCTAATCACTCAATCGTGACTTTTCCAAAATAATTTCTTCTTTAATATTTCACACAATTATTTATAGAAAAGGTAAGGGAAATCTAAGTCTCAGTTGCTGCACTTGTGATGGATTTTGCAAAATGTTCTTCTCAAACCAAGAAAGTGGAAACACATTCATTCTTTCTTGAGCAAAAATATTGTCAAGATCTCTTATTAATAACAAAACAGACAAATTCTCCTTTCAACATATCAATAAATGAAATAGATTAAAATGAATTTCATTAGATACATTACCAGCCTTTGCAGTCCAGTGCTAGGCTTCTACTTCCATCGCAGTTGATCGTTTATGTGCATCAAAGAACATCAAGTTGTCTGTGTATGCGCATGGAGTTTCTGCGCATAAAGACTAAGGAAGTCCTCTCTGAGAGAATTGTTTTACAGAAAATATCTAAGAAGGAACTCCTTCAAAAACTTTCACATGTCGTATGGCCTACTCCAGTCCATTAAGGTTTGTCTCAGATTGATGGCTATATTTAGCGTAGGATTGGTTTACGATTACATCACAAATAACCAGATTGGTTCTCTTAAAATGTTTTGAGTGTCGGAAATATTATAATTTACGACCTTTTAGAATAAACCAATATATTTGAATAGTCCGTGCCAATCATGCTATTAAGAAAACAAATTAACAAAAACTATATATTTAAAATATTCTAAGAGTATTCAACCATACATCCTTTTTACCTCGAATATCTAAAAAACCATCCGCTACATGACCGAATAATTATTTTCATCACACCTAGACATGAATTCCCTTTTATCTAAAAAAACAGAAGGGAAAGGTAGATCTGAAACTTCACTTAACAGTCCGGTGAAACTGTTTTCACCAAAAATAATTTTGCTTCCAACCTAGTCGGCCCTTCTAATTGGTCAGTCGTGTTGTAAACAGAAAACCTTTTTGGAAAGTGCGAGTTGTTGGAACATGATGTTCCCACGGATTGAGATGTCTCTTTCGAAACTAGATTCTCGCGGTTCACGTTGCCGAAAGTACTACCTTCAGTCGGGGTTCTTTTATGTGAAATTTTGTTTTAGACGGCAGAGCTTAAACTTTTATCCATGGCCTTTTTGACTCGAATCATAGCCATTACTCCACACTTTTGTCAGTTATATTTAAGAATTAAGAAGACGTTAGGTTGACTTAGATACTCAGTCTATCAGGAATATAAACTGCGTAGACAAAATTCGTTAAGTAGAGTAGGCAGAATCTAATAAAATTCTAGTTTTTCCTTTAGTTTTCGGCTCGACTTAACCGACATTTTTGAGAGAATTGGTAATTAAAACAAATGCATACATGTTTAAAAAAGGTTTTGTTGAAGATTTGACAGTAATATCAGAAACCCGAATCTGCACGGAAGTACCGCTCACAATAAGATAGTTCTACATGTTGATAGCCATTAAGTGATTCGGGCACTATAACCAACCTTCACTGTAACAATATTATAATATATAATTCTATTTATTCATGTTTGATAAAATTGACATCATTGAAAAAAGTTAGCCCTGTATGCTGCCTTTAAAAATACATTCTGTTTATCTCACCTCTTTAAGATTTTCGGGAGGGAGAACAAAAAAAAGGAAAAATCTCAAAGATATCCAAAAAGAATTTCAGGACTTAGTTCGGGAATTTTGCGAATACAAAAAAACTAGAATATATATGGAAATCTAAATCCTACCATCTAAAAGTATACACATGTGAGTGCATCATTCAAAAAACCCAAAAAAACAAACATTTTTAGATTGATGTAGAGGGGTCGTTCTTTTTTACCCCAACTGTTTTTAAATTTTTTGGGTAAAAATGAATTAGTGTTTTTACTGTAAATGAATCTCAAAATTGTAGATAGGGCAAAAATGAACTACACGTGGGATAAAAAAGAAATTAAGAAATGGACTAGTTCTTTTTTTCCCCATGGGTTGTTCCTCTTTACCCCATATACTCGGGGTAAAAATGAACAACAGTTTTTGGTAAATTTAAACCAGTGGTCAGGATATAGCCAAATATTCCTTAGATAAGAAGAAACTTAGTTGGAAATGTTAGCACAAAATGTATCATACTTGTCAAAATAACGGATCTTATTTTAGAAATTACAACCTTAGGGTTTTTAGTTCTTTTTTACCCCACTTAACGATATAAAGATCACCTTGTTCAGGGAACAACTCCTGTATTGAATCCAGTTAAAGTTCTTGTTTTCAATTTTATGATACACACTGTAGCTACCATTTTGACGGTGCTAAACATTTAATTACGTCATTAGTGACGACACACTGGAAAGGTGAATACAAGTGAACCCTGTTATGTGTGTGATATAATTTATTTTTGCCGACATGTGATCTCTGATCTAGAGACTTGATTTTAGGTGAGTGCCATTTTGGCACTCTTGAGCATTTTGAAATAATGGCACAAATTCAAAAAGAAAAAGGTGTCTCGCATGGCCAGCTTAAGATATCTTAAGCTGGCCATGGTGTCTCCATAGTAAAAAGAAAATCAAAGATATCAAAAATCAAAAGATAAAATATTGTAGGAAAGAAAATTTGGTACTGATCATTTATTACTTTAAAAGACTAAAGCTTTAAAATAAAAAAAAGAAGTAATTGTACAAATGATAAAGTGTAGTTTACTAGTTTTCAGACCTTCAAGACTCTATACCTTTATTATTAACCACTTGTGTGTGTCTGCCCTTAATTGTAAAATTATCGTCTCTTTATTTGCTTTACAATATAACAGTATATTCCAGTATAACACTTTTTGATTTTTGACTACTTTCGTTTACTCCACTATTGGAAATCTGCCTTTTCAGAATTGCGCCATCTATGACAGACATGGTGGCAAAAAAGGAAATGGGTAAATGGATTTAAAGAAAATGAGATATTATCTAATTATTTTCAAATCCCATTACTCATATATCTTTTTTGATGTAATTATTAACAACTTTTGCTACAGCCTTCATTGGAATCATCATTTTAAAAAAGAGGAAAATTGATTACCATATCTACTCGCTCTTCTTGATTGCTTGCGTAGCTTCATTAATTCTAAATCCATTTATTGCCCCTTTAAAACTGACGGTATACTCTAAAAACCTGTTGCTGGAAACCAGAGATTAGTAGTGTGTTTTGGTTCTCTTTTTCTATGTACGTAAATGTATACTTCATAGAAAATCCATGTCTGTCTAGAACCATTATAAATAGAAAATCTCCACCCTTACGGAATTCTTGAATTAATTGACGGGAAAAGCTTAAGTGATGTCAAATAATATCAAAGGATAGTATTTGATTTTTTACATCTTATGATAAAAGAAAAAAGATTTTTATGTTAATTCTTTTGTTTGTCATTTCCAATCCAACCATTTAACAGATTGTTCGACCTTTTTCACTCTAATCATCTTGGATATAATTGGTTGTACAGATAAGCTGGATTAAATCAAAAGATCCTCAACTCTGATCCATTCAAAAGTATGTTTTTTGCATTGATAAACAATCCAAATGGAAAGACCCATTTCCAGTCAAGCGTCCATCAGAATTTGCTGCTCGATTTCAGACTTCCTGCCTGATTTAAATCATTTTATTCTCCTCCCATTTTTCCAAAATATGTATTTATTTATGTATATTTTTTTTTGTTCATTTATTAATTGGTTTAAATAAATAAACTTTTATTACAGTTATTCCACGCAACTCAGTAGCCCAACTTCACTGTTTCAGACACGTTGTGTCTAAATTCGGACAGCAGAAATATTCAAATACACATCTTAAACACCAGTGTTAATTTTCTGGCAAACAGATGACGTCATTTTGGTAGAATCTGGGAGAGAGCCCATGTCATAATTCATATTTTTGAACTTTATTTAGAAGCAAGAGAGAAATACCGCATGGGAACGATTTTGGCAACTTCTGCTCCTTGCACGATATTTATCACTACTTCTGGGTGCTGTAAGGGGTGGCTCATAAATCGATTTTTTACAAATTCGCGTCGATATCCCCTCTCCCCTCTGAGAGAACGTCAATTTTAATTTTGGTTACAAAAAACTTAGAAATCTAGAATTTTCACATATGTCCCCCAACTTTACTTGACGTTTATGTTTTGGTTTTAAAAACAGCACGTGTCATAATATAATAATTTTATATTAGTCTTGACTGGTTTGAAATCATAAAGAATCTTGACGCAAAGATTTTCAGCAAAAAATATTTTGAAATTCCGAGAAAAAAGATCGTAGTTAGACAAAACTATATAAGACGTCTTTGGTCGAGAAAAGGAAATTTTCGATATTCAATATAACGTCAAAGATTTAGAAATTTAACCCCCTCAGTAGCCAGTGGCGGGTCATGTTATTTTTCTGAGTATCTTCAAGTACCTTACAGAAGGCTCATCGTGGGTCCCGAAAAGTTTAATTTG
Organism: Nanomia bijuga; assembly: GCA_032273505.1. Lineage (NCBI taxonomy): Eukaryota > Metazoa > Cnidaria > Hydrozoa > Siphonophorae > Agalmatidae > Nanomia > Nanomia bijuga. Next base: position 4,224 of record JAUKPT010001986.1, on the reverse strand, counting down.
TGTAATAGAAACATTCTAAACGCTCAGAAACTCTCTAAAATGAGTGCATTCGTGAATTCACTGAATACATTCCTTATCCGCCACTGGCTGCTAATACTTGTAAAAGTCTTACTTGGGGGAATAGGGGTGTCAAATATCGTTAAAAGATATTGAAAATTGGTTATCGGGATAATAAAAAATATCGAAATATCGGTAAAAAATGAAAAATTTCGGATTATCGGAAGAAAAAAGGCAAATATAAGAATATCGGTTAGAATGATTTAGGAAGATCAAATTTACATGTTATAATATATTTAGTCATTAGAAAGTACGATTCTGTTTTTTCCGATCTAAATTAGCGAGTTTTCAAGGAGCAAATATAATAAACTTTTGTCGAGTACGAACGATAGAATTTCCTAAATTAGAATAAATTGTTGTGACTTAGATGACAGACGAATCAATCGGCCTTTCACTTTATAGCTGAATAGGCAGAACATCAGGCCATTTCTACTAGCGAAAGCCATGGTCCATGTAGAGATACAAAGCCAAATATATACGTCCTTGATATCAACTTCGAAATCCATGTCCATAAAGTACTCCTTAGATTATTCAAATACTAGAATAGATAGATTATATAGGGGTTTAATAGAAATTAATTTATTTACTACTGCCATGTTAGCTACCACCAACGTTTTAAAGATTTACATTCGCAAACTCCTAACCTTACCGTATCATTAAACCGAGTTGATCACTAACGAAACACAACTTTGAAATTCTTTGGATCATTTTCACAGAGCATGACACATGCAATTGAATGGAAGATTTAACGAATACAAAAAGAACCGTCTCGGTTCATTTAAATGTTCCCGATTTTAAGTTCTTATTTCATCAAGTTTTAACCAATTTAACGCCAAAATTAGCGAAACCACACGACAAATTCTAGTGAAAATGCTCGCAAACCACAAAAATATCTGGTGAAATCTATATCCTTACCATATGGACGTAAATAAAATCACTCTAAAGTGTACTCACTTTAGCATACATGTTTTTTCACTACAGCCATTAACCAAGTATAATTCCAAGTCTATCAAAATAGATAATTACTCAATAATCACACTCTAGATCTTACATCATTTTTTTAATAATAAACTTCAAACCCATGAGAAACACTCCTTGATTATTTCCTCCATAGCATTCCGCATAAAATATATGTTGATAATTCTTATACTTGAACGATATAATAACAATATTAGCTGATCTATACAGTTAAAAAAGGTATACTAAAAGTGCAACCTGTTCATCCCTACTATTAATTAAAGAAATAATCCAAAAAATATTGATGGAAAAGGTCATAGATCAAAACCCCTCCTAATAAACATATACATGACGTATATATGATATAATATAATTGTGTTAGCCCTCCCTCATCAAAATAGTGGAGAAAAGAAACAACATATATAGAATCGAAAACATAAACATTATTATTTATTTATTTATTTGATAATATTTCCCCTGAATTTAGATAAAGCAGATGAATACGATATGGCAACGTGGTGGATTGGTGTTGAATAAACGTTTTACACTTTTGACATCTTTGTATTGTGTACAGTACGTCTCTGTTGCGTTTGACTGTCACCTCATATGGTTTATATCTTTAACAAGGGTATTTTTAGCACACATTTTTTTGGTATGTCATGAGGAAAAAAAGATGCTGAAACATCCCTATTTTTAACGCTTGAGTAAATTGCGACGGAAAAATTAATTGAATTTGAGTTACTATCATAGACGACGTATTAATACGTTTATGGTTACTATCCACTGAACCATGGCTCCCTGAAAGAGTTATTGGCGACTGACTCTTTTGTGGCTGCAAAGCAAACATTTGAAAACCACACTTTCTGTCATTTTTCGATGTCGAAGAGAGAAGTTAAAAGTATGCACTTGATATTACACGAATATAAGCAACTTAAAGAATTCTCACAACAATGCCAATTGCGGTTTTCATCAGGAAAATTATAAATGTTTGCAGTTGAGACGACTGTATTAATATCTCAAGCCAATAATTTCACGTCTTAGTATGCTTACTAATTGTATCAGTTCGAAATCCCTTTCAATGAGCATATCTTTAAAAACGGACCATAATCTTGAAAGATATTGGTCTTTTAGTAACAGCCCATCTTGTTTCCACAAGGAAAATCCCAAGAATACCCTTCGCCAGAATCCACGTATATTAATACTGTTGTCTCAACTTCCTACGTAGCTGAAATAGTCAGTAATTTGGGTAATTAGCATATATAGCAATGTGACGCAATCGACCAGTAATTAAAGTTATCAAACTGATACGACAATTGATTTTTTCTTAATCATTTCATATTTTGTAAGAATGTAAAGAGTCGAAAAAAAGTCGAAAAATAATGGATGTGCAAATTATATAACTACAAGTTCGAATAATCTTTTCATACCCCCGGCATATCGTCACTCGTCTGTGTCTGTTGATCATCCTTCGACATTATTTGGATAAAAAAGGTCACGCAAAAAGACATTATAGACAAAGTGATAAAGGGGTGTAAGAAAGGGTTGTCTAATTTCATGAATATTTTTCTAATATCAAAAACGAGGTGTGTTCATCTGGAAAAAAAACGATAGGAGATAATCCAAAAACAGTGTTGAAGTTGTAAATATTTTTTTCTTGAGTTATTACGTCATAGATGTCTACAGAGTAGCACTAACACTTTTTCGATGATTATCCCCAAGAGGTTGTTCGTAAGGAGAACGGGAAATCTCATCAGGCAGGTTGATTTTATTCATTTTGTACTTTTTTCAGGATTGAGTTTGATTCTTACAGAAGCTTTTCACATGTTTATCGATGCTATGATTCCATTCCTATCTAGCGTTTTGGCGGGTACCAACTCACTAGCCGATCTTGGTCAACCCCTGGGCCACCCCTGGGTTACCCCTGATGATTTTGCTTTTAGTTAGAGACTCAAAAGCGGAAAAAGATCTTTGGCCTATAAAGTTGATTTAAAGAAACTTACTGACCTATCATTTTTACTTCCAGTAAAATCTACTTGGTATATATTTTCGCTTAAAAAGTATCTTTCTTTTTAGTGCCTTAATTCTTGAATAGAATAGGTTGTGATTAATTCAATTGTGGATTTCGGTAGATAAAAGAAAGTTGACTAAGTAGTCCTTAGTTCACTTTGCTTCATCCTTATGGCACCATATCAAAACTTTTACCACATTTTAAGAAAATTAGGAAATTATAAGTTTTTCGACAAATTCGAAAGTTATCGCTCTCTTAAAAAGTAAACTTTTTTATGGTGCCATAACTCTTCAATATAATAGGTTGTGCATAATTAAATTGTGGATTTAGATAGATAAAAGAAGGTGTTCTGAGAAGAAAATTTAATTGTAATTCGACTCTACAACGGAAAAATATTTCTTATTCACCTTTCCAAGTTACGTCACTAATCTCAATGTTTGGCACAGCCAAAATGGTAACTGTGGTAGTTATGGTAGCTAAAGTATTAAAGGGCAATTAATTACCTTTGAAAGCGCATAATTACGAGAAAGGAATGAATGAATGAATGAATGAAATATCTATTTATCTGGAAAAGAAATTTTATACAAATTAAAATTAAAATAATAACTGTTTTTAAAATGTTTGGATATTATAATTAATTACGCATCAATTACAAGCACAAAATATAAATAATTATAGCAAAGGATACACCCTTGATTGCAATTCATTCGTTAAAAGTCCTTGGCACATTTATAAGACCCAAGACCGGTGGTCTGTCATTCTGCCAGGCATTTAATTTCATTTGATTTTCCTGTTTTTAGATTGAGTTTTATATTTTTACGACTTTGTTTTGAAAAGCAATCAGGAAATGGTTCAAAAGATTCATATTGTTTGTCGTGAAAGTTGCTTTCGCCAATCCTTTATGTCTTTCCCTTCGTTCACTCCTCTTTCGGTCATTTTGGAATGGTAACGGGTAAAAAAAGAAAACCGACCAATCGACCGACCGACCCTTCTGCATGTCACCCTCCGTAACCCCAAACACACTTTTTGTTTGGCCTAAATGAGTGTCAAAGAATATATTTATAAATCATATGCCTCGACGAGGACTCGAACCGCGATCATAGCGGTGATAACGTAAGGTATTTTTTTTTTTTTTCTTGTAATAACCCAGGCGAACGAAGCACATGTGCCCTTATGATATTAATGCTTCTTGCCTAGAAGCT
>JAUKPT010001985.1:0-14014 GCA_032273505.1 Nanomia bijuga | reverse complement strand
AGTGTTAACCCTAGATGTTTTTGACTATGTTCCTCCACAACTGGATTCCCACCAAAGAAAAGAGGAGGATGGTTCTGCCTTTTCTTTTAACAAGAAAAAATGATTTCAACAGCCTGCTTTTTTATTTTCTATGCCTGCTCTAGCCCATCTTGCTCATCCAAATCAATCAGTGAATTGTTATTATCATGGGCCATGATGAAAAAAAATTACCAAACTTTGATCAATAAAAAATTAACAGTGACAATAGTCAGATGTCAGAAGTAATGGTGATCAAAGCGTACGATATGGTGCATAAACCGTTTTGTTTACATTTTGAGCAGCTTTCGCTACGTTTCCGTGCGAAATCAATCCGTGGTGTTATTTTATGATTTATTTTCGAAAAGGAGTATTGCTAAGGATCTGTGTTTATCAGAAATATAATTTCATAATCTAGTTGGCTAGTTCTCAAAGAAAGGGTATTTCATTAGATTCGAAATCGGTGAGAATTTTCACAAATTACAACATTAAATAATAATGACATTCACAATATTCTAATCTGAAGGAGTATAATCAACCAGGGATAAACATATCCCTATAAAATTCCGTCACGATAAAATGTCCATTTAATTGAGAAATTATATTTACGTTTAGAAGTTAGTAATCAAAAATAATTCAAACAATAACTCTAAAGGCAGAATGGTTCACGAGTATTTTCTTACCTTCTCAAATTAAATAACGTAAATATTCCAATCGATAATGTTCCTATAATTGAAAATATGTGTAATCTACTTTTCTAATTTGAGTAACATTTATGCTTACTATACAAAACTTAATTTTCGCCTTCCTTGTTCAACCTTCGAAACTTTCTACTTTTAAAGTAGACAAAACTTTTTGACTAAGTTGAACCAAATATGTGGATATGTTCAGGGATGAATTGGGGTCAAGTCTGGTCGAAATTTGGCCACATTTATGGCCTTTTTGTGCTAAAATAAAAGCATAATTTTACCTACGAAACAGAAAAATTATCGTAAATACTCAATACAAATAAATCAACACTTGCATTTACTTTTTTCTTTTTTATATATATATATTTTTTTTATTTTGATTTTGTTCTCGTATTCTTTTTGTATATTGACCAAGCGAGAAATTAATGAGGGTTTTAGGGGAGAGGGGAGGGCAAATGGGCAAAAGTTCTCGCATCTTTCGTCTGTTGAGATTTATTTAATTTATATGTCAACTACTTTTTTCTTTCTATTTTTGTATTTATTTTTATATCTACGATATAAACTATTCTGATTCTGATTCTGATTCTGATTCTGATTTTGTCAATAAAAAAGTAAATTTTAGGTGGATCTTTTTCACGTCAAATCGAACCAAATATGACAGTTAGTACCAAATTGGAGTAGGGGAACTTTTTAAGTATTTAGAAGTTATCTTGGACTTAATAAAGGAATCTTGCTCTAACAATGGTTCGACTGAATGAATTCAGTTTTTATCCACTCTAGATTCCAAATTTTTAGATATTTACTAAATCATGGTGCACGACTTAGATTCAGTTTGAGGCCATTCCATCTAGAAGTTTCAAAATATTTACTACAATTTTTCATCCTATTAGATGTTCAATATTTAAAAATCCTTTTCTTCAATCTTCAATTTGTAGTCCATCAAAATTAATATTGTCATTTTACAGAATCTATTCCCATCTAATTATTTGAGAAAATATGAAATGCAGACGCGGACGCCGTACTTTGTGGACGCAAGACGCAATTAAAATATCATTGTAGACGCGGACGCTTCGTATTTCCAGGACGCAGACGCCGGGAAATCTTTGCTCTGGACGCCAGACGCGTATGCAAAAGAGGCTCTGGACGCCAGACGCCAAACCCTATACCCCCCACTAATAGGCTCTAAACTTTTCATTTTTGGTCTTTTACTTATTTTGTTATAATTTAGTATTTTTGTATAGTTAATCTGCTCATGTTTAAGAAAAGACAATAATTAATAATAATATTGCAGTTCAAACGATCATTTACACAAATTGTAAGATAATTCAGTTTTTGTGGTTAATCTAACCTATTGAATTTTCCCAAGCTTATGTTTGGTGGCATTCTATGTTGAAAATTAATTATCCTTGGTATGTTCATGATAAATCAAATCATATGCGATCACCAAGAAATGTTGTCCTCCTTAAGCCTTTCCTTGCTATCAATAAGCAATAAATAACATATACAACACATCTTCCAGGTGCGACTAGTGCAGAGGCGGTTGCTGCATCCACCAATCACGGCTCACCGAAGAAAGTAAAGCATGCGCAGTCGCAGAGTTCCATTTACCGCACGACGAGTTGCAACACTGCGCACAACTACACGGGAAGTCTACCCCGAAGGTTGAAACACAACAACAACAACAACAACAAAGATGAAGATAAGAAACCTGCTCTCCCTCTCAGGAGTATGTCAAGGAAGAAGTAAGTCTGTTTTTTTTTTAGATTCAAGTACATAATATACATGGTTCCATGGTTTGTTAAAAGCGTACAATTTTGGCGATTCGCCATGGTGATATGTAATTAGTGTTGCAGCTAAATCCGCCATATCAGTGTTCGTTATAAAATAATCATGAATTGCACGCTTAAAATTCAAAAACCTCGGAACACAGTATAATCTGCTATGCGTGTGAAGATTCTCACCGGGGTTTTTCGATTACAGTAAGAGTTGTCAACTTTCATCTTCCATCTTTCATCACATGCCACGACAACCGTTTCGATACGAATGGTCTAGTGTCGGCATGAACGATTTGGTCAGTATTGAAAAAGAAATACTCTTCGAACTAGCTCGACTAGATTTTCGTTCTCTATTACAAGTCTATATCAACAGGCTTCTGCCTTTCTTTGTCAGAAATATATGATAATAATGAAGGTAAGAACCATTCAGGAAAATCATTTTAAAAGAGTTTTTTTTTGTTTATAGTTGTCATGGTTAGGTAAGGTAAGGTAAGGTAAGCTATGTACTTAAGATGGAACAGTCATACATAGCATAGCTAATATGCGAAATATAGCTCCATCTAGTGTTTTGTCAGCTACCAAATTCCTCTGACATGAGTCGACCTAACGAAATGTCAGCCTCGCGATTTTAGAACCACACTTCAATTAATGTTATCTAGCCTTCAATATTTCAGAGTAGTTGAAACTACCGCTAAATTGAAATATTGAAATTCCCTGTTTTAGGGAAAAAAACAAAATATTTTTATTATCGGCTAACGCCTTGTCCGAAATACGGATCGTAGACCCCATATCTCGCCATATCCCGTCACCTACGGACCGAGTAACTAATAATATTTACCCTTGGTACCGATTGATACGAAGCTTTAACGCTCTGCAATGGAGCACAGTCTGAGAAAGTGTGATTTCTTCCTCGATCCTAAATTTCTAGAATCTAAAAGGTTCCTCAACAAAACCCTCGATTCATTTTTTTTTCACCAAGAGGTTCGTTTCAGTGTATGATCAACTCCTTTTCAAAATCCTCACTAAAAGGCCCTTTTCTCTTGCCACTGTAGTGGAGATCCACGACGCTTCCCATTGATTCCGCAGCTCCATCTACACGAGTCTTCACGACACATCTTAAGAAGAAATATAGAAAATTATCATGTCTCTGAAAGATAAAGGTGAAAGAATTTCATCGAAATCAAGGGTACAATTTTTCAGGATTAAGAATCGTTTTTCAATTTCTATTATTTTTTAAGTTGGTGAAAGTTCCTCACGATTCCGGATCGCAGGATCGAAATTTTCTCAGAATGCGATGGAGAAGATGATCGTAGGCGAAAGTATAAAGATAAAAAATATCATGATGAAATGAATTATCAGACAAATCATACTTGAGAAGATACCTCGAAAACAAAGATGCCAGCAGTTTTTTATTCAAACGATTGAAATTTCTCACGGGGTCATTTGAAATCTGTCTGCCTAATTGACGTATTGTCATCTCGTTTCCCATGTGATCTTGTATCACAAAGATATCATCAGGGGGGTCCTTTACGTCTTCGGTTCTTTGTACCGTACAGGCATTCGTTTCAAATGGGGTTGTTTCATTCATAAAGAGTATTGTTTAGTATTAAAGCATCAGAACCGCATGAGAGGTATTGGGTTATCATGAATAATAAAAATATCATAAATAATTAATCATATCTATGCAATATGAAGAAGGTGTGATCTTTTTGAGGTTTTTAAAAAGTTGTAAAAAAAAGAATGCGAAATATACGAACGTAAACGTTCGCATCTATTAAAGTGTACAATGCGGCAAAAGGTTTTGATGCGTTTGTAGTGCAGACAAAATAGAGATGTTTACGGACACATCACAAGAATTTGAGTAGCTGGGCGGGAGACAATCGTGTGGTGAGACAAAAAGACAATAGGGCGATGCAATCACATGTGCAAGAAAAACTTTTGCCAGTTTTGACGATGTCGTGGTCTGCGCTTGTTTTAGCTGTTCTCTAGATGAGTTAACGAGTGGTATTACGAATCCACTAAACTCGAATCAAGGGCCGTCGTATCGATCTTTTTTAAGCCGTCGACGTTAAAAAGCACTTTGGACGAGTGTGGTAAATCCATGTGTTTAAAAAAGAAGTGTTGAGTTTAATAATTAATATCTATTTGGAACTTTAGCTTAATATAACAAAAAATGCTTTTATTTGCAAAATGTCGTTATTTACACCATAGGCCGAACGAACTCTTTAAGACGCAGCGAACAATGTCGGCTGATATTTCGTCGAAAGAGAAAAGTTGTCGTGCGCCTGAGCGAACGCTGAAACCTTACAAAACGACACAATCGACGTCACAGTATCAGAAATCAACAACTGTGACGTCGAACTTGAAACGAGCCGAATCGATGAAACTGAAAGGTGAGTGGACGATTTTTTTTTTATCTTAGTCGTTGTCTACAAATTATGGTAAAATTTGCCGTTTGATTGGTTGAAAGTTACATCATCTAGAATCTGATTGGCTGATTTCAAAATGTCATCATTTGATGTTTTGTAAAAGTTTAGAAACGGTGATATAAATTTTTAGTGAACCAATCAGATTCTTGATGATGTAATTTTGAACCAATCAAACGGCAAATTTTACCACAATTAGTAGACAATCCCTAACCAGTAAAGTATTGTCAAGCCAATGAGTAGCTATGGCTACAGAGAAAAAGAAACACTTTCTTAGACACTTTAAAAAACTACATAGCATGTTTCCTAACGAAAATGATTGCTTCAACCATTATAGACAAAATATAAAACTACATTACCACAATTTAAGACAATCCCTAACTTTTTGGCCCCCTCCCCCCTTGTAATGCTGTTTTATGTAGGGGCGTAACAAAGTGGCGTTACGCAACACTTAAACGATCCATATGAGCATGTTGTCACGTGTTTTATTTTCAAAACAACAAACCATCAAATGATGTCACCAAAGGTGCAGAAAGGGATATTAAGGGATTGTCTACAAATTATGGTAAAATTTGCCGTTTGATTGGTTCAAAATTACATCATCAAGAATCTTATTGGCTTGTTAAGAAATATTTTCATCATATCGACAAAACATCAAATGGTGACATTTCGAAGTGAACCAATAAAAATCTTCATGACATAATATTCGACCAACCATTTACCTATTTTTACCGAAATTTTGTTGACAACCCCCTAAATAAATGTCATTTTTGTTTTGAACAAAAATAAGTTTTAAGTGTTTTAAGTGGAAGTTTAAACTGTATACACACAAAAGGTTGATACTTTAAGACTGGAATCTAGGAGATACATAAGCGCTTGTTTTTGATATCACATATGTTGCTTGAAATATTATCTAATATCAATGAAACAATATGCATGAAAATGTACAAGTTTTGTGTTGACTATAATTAAGGGTTTGTCTGCAAATTATAGGTAAATTTGCCATTTGATTGGTTGAAATGTATGTCATCATGAATCTGATTGGTTTTGATGTAAATTTCATTTATTTTGTCGAAATAAAAAGCGGCAATAATATCTTTAGGGGTTATCATAAGGTAAATTTTGCCGTTTGATTGGTTCAAAATTACATCATCAAGAATCTTATTGTTTCACTAAAAATTTATATCACCGTTTTTAAACTTTTACAAAAAATCAAATGATGCCATTTTGAAATCAGGCAATCAGATTCTAGATGATGTAACTTAACCAATCAAACGGCAAAGTTTAGCTTAACTTGCAGACAATCCCTTAAATCAACCAATCAGTTTCTTGATGATCTAATAATTATTCAATAAAAAATTGACAAATAATTTGAAGAAAATACTTTGAACTGTCTAATTTTGCTATTTCTTTGGTTTAAAGTTACATCATTAAAAATCTGATTGGTTCACTTTGAAAATGCTTTCAATCATTTCAATCATTTTCAACCAATCAGAAAAAAATTTAACAAAATTTTAAAAGTTTTACAAGTGTTTAAAAGCTTTTGAATTTTTTCATTTGTTATCGGTGATGTAAAATTGGTGGTGTAACAAGTTTTTCTCTCTAACCTGATAGCATGGATGGAGAACAGTAATTATTTTCAATTACATTCGTTTACTCTCTGCTCTCTAATAGACGTCTCCCCACACTTATTAATTTTTGAAAAAATCCACCCAGGACATTTTGATTCCAACCCCTCCCCCCGCGCTTACAAATTTTCACAGAAGGTTCCAAGCAATGGCACTATTAAGGTTAGCACTATTAAGGTTATTTGACTCATGTTTGTAACAAACGGCTATTAATTCTTGATAAATCCCCCCCCCTATTCTTGCAACCCCTGTCAATTAGCGAGTAGGTGGTTTCTGTTCTTGTAAGTTACTCTGCACACGGTTTGAGAATACATTATGACCAATAATAACAATAAAAGGATTTGTATACCGCCAAATAACAAAAAGATCTAAGATGGCCAAAGAATGAGTCTATTTAAAACATAAGTCAAAAAGTAAAAGTTTTCAGTTTTCTTTTAAACACCTCTTTGTCTGAACAATGTTGTATATAATAATAAGAAAAAATAATCCATCCCCTTTGTGTCGTTCATTGCGTTATTCATTTCCTGATGGATCATTTTAAAAGTCTGTCTAATCTAGACTTTTGATTGGTTGAAAGTTATGTCATGATGTTTCTGATTGGTTCATTTGAAAATGTCACAATTTGATATTTTACTTAAAGTCAAAAATAATGATATCATTCTTCTAAGAACCAGTCAGATTCTTCATGATGTAATAATCAATAGTCTAAATTAGACAAACTTTTGAGATGATACTTAAATGAACCAATCAGATTATTGATGATGTAATATTCAACCAATCAATAGTCTTTCTTTATCTTTTTATTTCAGTTTGGCTCTTTGTTGCTTCAACATGGAGCCCGACAAAGACGCTCCTGAGAATGCGGTGAAAGATCCTTCCACCACACCTAACAGCAACACCACCGGCTCCTCCACCCCTCCTGTCACATGCAACGGATCTGTTAAAGAAACACGTGCACCATCTGTCAATTCTTCCAACCCCGACGCCAACCCGAACCACATGGTGTTCGAGAGGATGTTGAATCCGGCCGTGTTCTTTCAAAATATACGAGCATCGAGGAGGCAGAAGGGGTACAATCCTGTCATGTGTATGTCGCCAGGATATGAGCAAGTCCTCAGGATCACACTTCACCAGGTAAGCTAAATGCTAAATGCTTTTTTTGTTTTTTTATTCATAGTGTCCTAGGGGGTCACAACTCTCACCTAGAAAAGTAAACACCCACCTACAAGGCTAACCCCCACCTGATTTGTACGGAGTCAACCCCCAGCAACTTGACCAGAATATTGACCATTGGAACTTCTTTTCTATCATTTTCTTCTTAGGCACAGATGGGTGTTAAAACCCCAGTTGTTATACTAGTTTTGAATCTTGACATTATTATGTCCCTGAGATTTGGTTTAGAAACCCTGAAATTTAAGGTAAAATCGATCAAATACGACCATTAGAACCTTGAAATGACTAGACATCTTTTTTTCTATCATATCCTATAAAAAAAGAAAATACATTGTTCAAAACATTACATTGTATAATTCTTCATTCTTTCATCTTTGCTGAAAAAAGACTATTTTCTATTTTCTAAATTCTAAATTTATATTATTTTTTATTACATTTATAAAGAAAATCTTTCTTCATCTTCATTTTTTCTATTGACGTCAGCATCGTTATGAATAGGGATGATTTTCATCAATTTTCTTTTAGCTTCTGTTCTTTTCTTCTTCGCCTCTCTATTGTGTCGCGTCCACGTTCTTTTCTCCTACTTTATTATACCACAGAGAAATTTACATGCATAATAGAAGCTGAAGGCATTCCATGACGAACCATGAGTTGTGAATAACGGTTTGGGAGTGGTAAATGGTGTGTGCGTTCAAATTGATAATAAAAATATGGAAATATTTAATAATATTTAAAGTATACTCAATAATAGTATATTTAATAATATACTAAGTGGAATTATTTTCAATTTCAATTTCTGCTCATATGTGTTCACAGTATGAATCTATTTGGAGATGTTATTAACACCATCCATGAACCTTATGATATATAGGGACAGTTTTAAGGTAAACTATCATTCTTTGTGTTTAATTTGTCTCATGAGGTCATAGGACACAGGACACAGGACACAGGACACAGGGGTCGCTTATAAGCTGAGGAGGGACACATGATAAGGGACGCGGACGCAAGCCATTTTGACATGAGGGACGTGGGACGCATGGCATATTTCATAAGGGACATGGGACGAATTTTCCTCATCAATCCGCAAGGGATGCGTTTTTGAGATAATGGTTTTAAGGGATGAAGGACGCGAGGCAAAAAAAATACACAGCGGACGCAGGACGTGAGACATAAATGCATAAGGGCCGTTGGATGCATAAGAGCCGTTGGATGCATAAGAGCCGTTGGATGCATAGGGCCGTTGGAGGGTCACTCCATACGGGTCCCCTCCCTGTATAAGTTACTTGTTCCAAAATAACAGCAGCGTTTTATGTGACCTTTTTTTAACAGATTATAAGAGATTATAAGAGACAGCTACAATTATCTAAAAATTTACCATTTGATCAATGGGAAATTAGGATTGACTCACTTGAGCATTCATGATGACATTTTGATATCAACCGATTAGACTCTTGATTCTTGGTAATGTAATTTTAACAAAATCAAGCCCAAGGATTGTCTAAACATTATGAATAAATTAGCTGTTTGATTGGTTAAAAATTACGTCATGGGGTTTTGATTGGTTGAAAATTAAGTCATGAGGTTTTGATTGGTTTCTTAAGATTTTTGAGCTTTTTAAGCTCAACAAAAGATTCAAAATGATGATATTCAAAAATAACCCAATCAGAATCTCGATGATGAAATTACCAACCAATCGAATTGCAGATATAGGCGTGCTCCTAGAAGCTTATGAAACTGTAAAATCTAGATAACAAATATCCACCTGTAAAAATATTTGCTTACATATTAAAGTTATAATCTAATCCAATCAACTTTTTAATTCCTCGCTTTCACTTTCTTTTTGCACACAGGAGGTCATTCCGAAGAATCAAGATTTGCTAATATTTGCTTACAATAGAAATTATGTCAATTTAGATATTAATTCCTCATCTTTTTTTATGTTCCTGTTTTTTAATTTCACTTCCAGATTTTTTTCAATTTTTTTCTTTTCGCAATACTTTCGGCTCTGACATTAGTACATTAGTACGTTAAGAGCTTTTGCGTGACTGTTCAAACCATTAAACCATTAAACCATTAATCACTTAATAAGTGACCCTTGTTCTGGCTGAAATGACATTTCAAGAGATTTCAAACTTTATTTTGCCATAAAAAGTTAAATCCCTAAAAAATGCCCAGAGCTGAGAAACAACAAGAACACAACAATGGTTGTGCAATGACACACCACTCTTGATTCTTTTAGGGATCATCTCAAAAGTCTGTCATATTTAGACTATTGATTGGTTAAATATTATATCATCAAGAATCTGATTGGTTGATTTAAAAATGTCACAATTTGATATTTTCAAAGAAATAAAAATGATGATATCATTTTTAAAAGAACCAATTCAAATTTTTATGATGTAAAAATCAATAGTCTAAATGAACCAATCAGAATCTCGTTGACGTAATATTCAACCAATCAATAGTCTAAATTAGACGAATTTTTGAGATGAACCCTTATACATTTCAACTTTTGTCCCTATAACTTTTTTTTTTGTATTAGATCTAAAATAAGTAATAAACATTTTCAAAAAAATATCAAGAAGAAACAAACGATTCTTGTACACTGTTTTGTGCGTGATTTGCCCCACGATTAGATCCTGACAAAGCATAAGTTCGCATCTTTTGAAGTTAATCTAGAGTTTAAATATTTGATGACAGCATTTACACTGTTTGCTGAGTATAAAGTATCTATCTAATGTTACTTGTATTGATTCGTGATTTTTTCAATGTCAATTTAGGGTGAATTTAGGGATAACCATTTCATTTGATGCATTAAGCGCAAAAAAATTGTCGTTGCATTTAAAAAAATTCATTTCAAAAACAGTTCTTATCAAAATAAATGCACTGTAAGGGGTTAACAGGCTGATTTCGATACCGTACCGTACGTCATTTTCAATTGGGTCTTAGCCCAATCGCAGGGCTCGGCAACTTCTGGCAGCGTGGCAGCGCTTGCTTGCAAGAAGATCCTGGCCTTTGCAGGAAGGTTGATCTTATCCATAAAAAAAATTAAATGAAGAAATTAAAAATATCATAATCCATAAGAAATTAAAGTGAAACGATTATTTTATTGTCATTAGTCTATTTGACATTTGTCCAACGTTTTTTGAGTAAAAATTTGAAAATTCTGCGCTAACAAGAAGAAAAAAAATTGCCAAACACTGCCAACTGAGTACAAGGTAGATATTCTGGCCAAAAAGATATTCTATCCTTCCCCAGTTTTGATAAAGGAAATTCCGTCCAATAATTATCTAAAGAGTACAAGGTAAGATATTCTGGCCAAGAAGATATTCTATCCTCCCCCAGTTTTGATGAAGGGAATTAGAGCATAGCGGGAATGTCGTCGACCAAGGAAAGCAAGGGAGTAAACAGCTATCTGGGAAAAAAAATCCAACTTTAAAAACCAGAAAGTTTTCTTTTTTTTATGTAAACCTGAAATATTATTTTTGAATACTATCCACTCAATATTAAGATATATAACTCGGCTTAACGCCTCGTTATATATCATAATACTTCATGCTATATATTGCAATATACAAATCCGCCTCATTGGATAAATAGATTAATGTCTGACTTGTCTTTCTTTCATGAATGCTGTAAATAAGATTTTACAGCTAGTCAGAATATATTTAGAGTCTTAGATTTGTTAAGGTATTGTTAGTAGTGAAAAAAAAAGTCGAGACTCTAAATCAGCGTGGAAGTTACTTTTTTGGCGTCTTTCTGGTCCATTCCAGTATTAAAAGGGTACCCTAGGTAAAAGTGTTTTTTTCAAAATGCTTAAATTTTAAAACCGAATCAGGCATGAAAAGATGAGAAAAATGGTAATTTGTTCTTGTTCCAATTTCACGTCAAAATTTTTTATAAAACCCTTTTTTTTTGGATTTGCTTTAGATTTCTTTTAATAAAACTGGAAACGCAGTTTCTCACTTTAAACCTACCTTAAACCTACTTTTTTTTCTTTTGTTAACATATTTATTTATTTAAGTGTAATGACCCTTTTATGTGAATATATGAGTATATTACGGCTAGTGGATATGTCCAAGAACGAAATTGAAAATTTCGCCCCAGCAGGGAGGGATTTGAACCCAGGACCCCAGATGTCTAGTCTGATGCACTACCGTCTGAGCTACCAGGACATGTCTGCCACCATATAGTCATATTTATTTATTTATTTATTTATTCAATTCTCTGTTTATTTACGGGTTTATTATTAATTATATTTCTCTCTTTATTTACAAAGTTATTGCAATTTTCATTTAAACCAGAAATAATATTCTAATGATTCTAATTCTAAATAATTCTAATTATAAAGGTTTATCGTATTAGTGCTCTTGTGAGCTCAACAAAAGAGTGGAAGTAAAACACGAAAGAACTCTTTCGCAATTCTATAGCTTAAAATATAAAAAACAATATATTTGTTCAAACGAAAATGTTTACATAAAAAATTCTTTTTTTATTTCACTTTCTTTCCTGTCTCGAGTATAAAAGCCACAATTTCACCCTTTTCAAAGTGGTGTGCTGAACTGGTGCTGCTGGTGGGTAGAATGACGTGGAAAGGATAATTTGATTTTAACTTTTAAATTCAGGCTCTGTCTACTAATCATAGTCAACGGTAAATATTTTGGCCAAAAGTTCTTATTTCTCCCCCCCCCCCTTTTTCGCTATTTTGCTTTATTTCTTCCCAGTTTTAGGGTGCGAAATCTCTTTATTTCTTATTTTGCTTATTTCTTTCTCCCACCGTTGATCGTAGTTTGATCAAAACATACCTTTTTCTCGTATTTATTCTGGTCTTAATTAATTAATTTCAGGACTTGAGTAATTTCGAGTTTGTCTACAAATTAAAGTTTGATCAAGAATCGGTTCAAGAATCTAATTGATTGAAAATTATATCACAATTTGGTGCTTTGTTTAAAACTAGAACTCATGATGAAATGTTTAAGTGAGCCAATCAAATTCTTTAAAAAATAATTTTAAACCAATTAAATTTACCTATAAGATGTCGACAACCCCTTAATAAACATTTGCTTAGGCCAAAAAAAAATATGTGTGGTTCCGGTTACCCGGGTAAAATAAAACCCCGACCGGCCGATCCTTCCCTGTCAAACCTTTGTAACCGGAACATATTTTTTTTGGCTTTATAGTGTATTTTAGAAAAGAATTTCATTATTTTACTTTCATCTTTCATTTTGTTGAAATTGTGGAGTATATCGATAGTAATTATGCTAATTATGCTAATTATGCTAATGACGACATTGACATTATTATAAAATTATAAAACAAATTAACAATAACTGCCAGATTAATGCATTTGGATTTGGAACGACAAATGTTTTTTGAAACAACCAATCTTGTACGTGGTTGATTTTAGGAATCAACTCAAATATTTTTCTAATTTAGAATATTGATTGATTGTATATTGGGCTACTTCAAAATATTTGATTGTTTTTATAAGTCAGAAATTATCATTTAGAAATTAACCAATCAGAATCTTGATGATAAATATACAACCAATCAATAGTCTTAAACTAGACAAACGTTTGAGATGCTTTATCATTATCCAATACACAGAAATTTAATTTGCAGACGATCGCTTACAATTCTTCCTCATTTTAATATTACAAGGAAATGATCTTAATGATTCATTGGAAGCCCTCACAGTCATCAAGGGTTTTCCTGAACACCACCATGTCAACATTACTATTAACTGTTTTCCCTTGTAAACTGTCTTCTCAGAAAAGATGTTATTTTTTTCATTTTCTGTGATATTTTTATGTTAATCTCTCTTTGGGAAGGTCTCGATATTTTATTCCAGATGTTGCAGTGTTTTTGCGTAATGACGTAATGACGTTTTGAAAGTAGCCAATCACCTCCTTGTTTAGATATTATTTGAATCGTTCTTGACTTTAAAGTTTGCAATTGATATAAAGAGAAAATCATGATGTAACTTTTAACCAATCAAACACCAAATTGTATCGATAATAAAAAAAAAAAAATCTTACGAATTGTCCACGAATTGTCGATAAGTTTTTTTTTATTGTTCAGAAATTTGATGTTCTAGTTAAAATCATAGTAAAAAGTTTTTTTTGACTTTTTTTTCTTCACAAAAATAGCCTTATCTCAGCAAATAATGGATGGATTTTAATAATTAATACACCAACATTTAAGTTAGTCTTTTTGCAACATAATGAAAAAAATGTCGGCGCATTGGCTCAGTGGTTAGGTTGCAGGTTTCTCAATGGAGCGACCCGGGATCGATCCCTCCTGGATCC
>JAUKPT010001984.1:0-14015 GCA_032273505.1 Nanomia bijuga | reverse complement strand
ATAATAATAATAATAATAATAATAATAATAATAATAATAATAATAATAATAATAATAATAATAATAATAACAACAATTTCTGGGAAAAAACTGTTTTTTGGGAAAAGTAGATCAAGTGCTAAAATTTGTATGAAATGTGGTTTTTGGTATTTTAAAGACAAAGTAGTCCATTGTGTATTTTTTGTGATCTTAAACTTGTTCAGCAAAATGTCATGCATCTTTTAGCTAAAACCGCATGTCTCAGCCAATCAGCACCATTTTCCAAATTTAAATATCTCATGAACCCCTTGGATATATGATTCGATAGTTTGTAAGGTGGTAGACCTTAATGAGAAAAAGTCATAGATATAGTACATGATTTCACATGTTTGCTCAAACATGCCCGAACATGCTCAAATAAGGCCAAATAGCATTTTTTCAATATTGCTCGAAAAATGGCTCAAAGAATTTCTTAGTTTTTTTGCATGAAGTTAGAGGATAAAGAGAGGAATATTTCGTACATTTGTTACTTCAGGAAAATTCTGGAATAAATTCTTAGGTTCTAATTATTTACTTTTACTCAAATATATCAGACATTTTATATGACAGTTATGATTATTCGTCTTAATGATAATTCTAGTGGGTCCACTAATGGTTTGCTTATTATTTCAAAAATATACAAATGTAAACTTGAAGACACTGTCAGTGTGAGAGGCATGGAAATTCACCCCCTTCTTAATCCATTTTTTCGCTCTTGAGTCCCCACTTCTTTATGACAAATCTCTCTACCCAACAATTTTTTGAGGTACCAAGTTCCCATTCTTTTAAAAGGGGGATGTAAACTATGAAAAAGGCTAATTTGATTGGCATTTGTCAGTGTTTGAGGGGACTTTAAGAAATGTTTTTTAGTTTCTGCAAAGTTTCAATCAGTATATTGACCTTTTCTCATCTTCTTTAGGTGTTGAGAACGTTTTAGATGATCTGGATGACGTGCACTCGTGCGGCAGCGATGATGAAGGGAAACAACAAATGAAACATGTCATCAAGAACTACGAAACAAGAATAAATGAATTACAAAAACTTTATGACCATGATGTTTTCTCACTTGAAAATGAAAATGAAAAATTAAGAAAGGAAGTGAAGGAACTACAAAGCAATTACTTAAATGTGAGTCATTCGAATAGTAGCTTTGCAATTGATTTTGAAGATCTAAAAGCAAGTTATGATGATAAAATCAATAATCTCAAATCTCACTATGAAGATTTACTTCAAAAAGAATGTGTTAATGCAAAAAAGCAGCAAAATGAGTTGCTTTCAGAAAATAATAAATTGCAGACCATTGTAGAGGAGGCTGAAAAGAAGTTTCTGCAACATCTGCAGAATATGGAAGCTAACATTAATTCAAATTACCACACCGACCTCACAAGTGAAGTTCAGAAAATCTTAAGTGAGAAATTTTTTATATTTTTATTTTTCGTATGTGACAAAAGGAGTGTTCATGATAATTATAATTATAATTTATTTGTAATTTTATTGAAAAATGTTCCTCAAGTTTCTCTCAGTTTCTCTCAAAGACTACCTTTTTGTTTTGATTTATGTTAAGACATTCATGTTATAACTTGATAGTTACATTTTGTTAAAAAATCGAAATTAAAGAGATGAAATAGAGAAAACAGATTAAACAATTTTCACATTTTAATGCACACGTTTTAATGTATAAGTCAGGGTTGATATGGTCAGGATAAGTCATGAAAAGTCAGAATATGACCAAAATTTATCAAATTTATGCATATTTCAATTTTTGATATTTTGTGTTTCAAAACATTTGCTTCATATTTTTTTAGACTACAATTCTTTTTCTGTATAGACACAATGTACTATTCTTTTAATTATTTTTCATTGCGAAAACATAACAGAAATCATATATTCATTTGTTTATGGTTTATGATAAGTTATATAAAGGATTTTCTTGTATTTAGAAATTCTTTGAGTTAAGAATTTTTCCAACCATAAGCTGGAAAATTAAAGTGTGTATAAGGTAGTTTAGAGATATTATGTTTAAGAATTTCTCCAACCATATGGTGGAAAAGGTAAGGTATTTAAGAGTAACAGGGTGGCCATATACCCCAGGAAACAATGAAAACCCTGAAAACCCACAGAAATTGATTTGGCCCCTTGAAACTCCCCTGAAAACCCCAGAAATAGAAAAGCATCCCTTAAGAAAAATTGAAAATCCTATTCATTTTTTTTACTGTTGATTTCTTGACATTCTATTACTATAATGGATTTGTATATGCCAGCTTAAATGCTTGTTATTTCTACGCTAAAAATTTATTATTATCTGATATTGAATCGTCATAATTTTTAAAATTTTCTCCAATCATAGTGGAAAAGAAGTAAATTCAATTAATTTAAAGTATTTAATTGATTAATTAATCAATTCTTCAGTTTCTTCATAATTTCTTTTGGAATGTTGTAAATTTCGCCAGCTTTTCACTTAAATGATATTGTAAAAAATGTTTTTAAATAATCTTAACAATAACTCTGAAATGTGTTCTTAGAATAATTCAAGTACAGATATGTCAGGAACCTTTTTTCCAGAAAAAGTGACCACTTTGAAATAAGACCACCACTGGCACTGCGTCTCGCAAAATTGTACTGTTTGCTAATGCCCATGGAATATCCCTGGAATTTCATCAGAATTACCCTTGAAACACCCTGGAAAACGGTTGAAAAGATTTTATGGCAACCTATGGCTTATTTTTGAAATTTTCCCCAATGTGAGAAATTAAAGTGTTCTTAATCTTTTAGCAACTAATTTACCTTAAGGTTTAGGCCTCCTTTTATTTAACCATTTGCAATCTTAATTATGCACATTACATACATGATATTATATAGAAAGATCAGTGAGGTTCATAAATCATACACAATTTCTATAGTTGTCAGGATAGATAATATACTTTTTACCAAAAAAGTCAGGAAAAGTCTGGATATAAAAATCTAAAGAGTATCAACCCTATAAGTCCTTCTGCAATGAACTCTCTTAGTTTTCTCCCTTAGCTTTCTTGTTTCAGGTCTTAGTCTTTAATATTTGATATTGATTTTTTTTTGATTGCTAGAAATCCGTAATAATTTAATTCCGAAAGATTAAGTTTCTTTATAATTTGATGAGAAATAGTAAGTTAATATATACCGTACAGTTGTATAATGATTTTTTTATTTAGCTTGCCATACAACTTCCGTGTCAGCAATTAAAGAGGATCTTCAGAGAGAATTGAATGATATTAAATCTACTCATCATGAAGATTTGTGTTCTGTGGAGCAAGAGTTCAGTGCAAATAGAATGAATAAATCAGGACTAGATGATGCATATTCAAATGAAATATTAAAACTTACAGAAGAGAGAAATTTAGCTCAAAAAGCAACACAATTGTTAAAAGACGAACTTTTATTTTCACAACAAGAATACGAATCATTAAAAAATTTATATGATGCATTGGCATTTGATGTTGATCAATACAAAGAAGAGAAAGTAAATTTATTGGCTCAAATATCTGACTTATCAGAAGAAAGTAAAAATTTAAAAAGTACGTTACGATCAAGAAGAAATGAAGTTGATGATTATAAAACTAAGATTACTGATGCAAGTAAAACAATTGAAAATTATACTAAGAAAATAATAGAAAAAAGTGAACGCTCATCAAATGCTAGTGATTCTTTGAGATCTGAATTAGAAGACTTTGCAATGAATATTAGTTCTCCGAGAGCTTTTTTAAATATATCTCAGGAAATGAAGAATAAAAGTAACATGTTGAGCACTCAAGTAAAGTTGCTTAGGTCAAATTTAGATGAAGCAAATATTGAGTTAAAGCAGCTCTATCAAGAACAAGGACTTTCTACAACAGTTTATGATCGTCTAACTAATATCCTTAATTTGCTGAAAAAATACATTGAGAGTGATGTATTTGACCAAGAGGCAGATTTCCCTGATAAAGATGAAGATAAAAAATGTCTAGATGATCAAAGTAAGAACAAAGCATTTTGTGATGATACCCAACCACTGAATACATGTGACATATCTGAGAATTTGTCTCTAGATGACGATGATTTATCTGATACAACTGCAACAAGTGAAAATCCGTTCACACACAAAGATTTCGAAAATGAACTGCAAGATTTAAAGATTGACATTCCTCTGAATTATTGCAGTAATAGTATAAGTAAAGATGAAACAGATGGTAAGGATGTAAAAAGAATGAATCAAGAAAATGAAGTTACTGTTCTACGCAGGGAGAATGAGGTCTTGAAAAAGAAAGTTCATAGCTTAAGTAGTGATAATATTTTTGATAAAATGGGGTTGACATCAGATTTTATTCATGAAAACACATCTTTATCTCTTAATAAGTTCGACTCTTTAAAAGAACTTTTAGATAATGTATCTATTTTTGAAGGAAATGACTTAGCTGGTTATAAAAAGCGTGGGTTAAAAGAGTTTTCATCTGTCCTGGAAGGTTTTAAAAGCACCCTTGATGCATTGAAAAGAAAAGAAAAGAAAAGTTCTGGCTTAGATGCAAGTACACCAAAAGGAGTAAAGAAAAGTACTTGTCATGAAATTGTTGATTATGATTTTGATTGGGAAAATTCAGTTGCTGAATGGAAAGGTGATACTTTCAAACCAATGGATTCTGAAGGTCATACTCTTAAAGAACGTGATTCATTATGTAAATCAATAAGTGATCTTGAAATTGAAAACAAAAATTTGAAAAAAGAAAATCTTTCATTAAGAGAAGAAGTAGAAAGAGATTGTACTGCGATTATTGGTCCTGGGTTTGCAAGTGAAATTCTATACTATGAGCATGCACAACCCTTGAATGACGATTCAGTTGGTATTAAAGTAAATGCCATCAAGAGTCTACTGAACAATGTTGTCATTAATCAAGGCAATGAGGCTGTCAGTTTCCATGAATATAATGGCTGTGATGTAATTTTACGATTGCTACTTGATATTCAAGTCGAGGTTGTTGATTTGATTAAAGAGAATAATGTTCTTAAAGAAGAAACTGTCAAACAAGTACCTGTCTCAAGTTGTTCAGTTCAAACAGGTGATTCTCTTCTGGAAGTAGTGGATGAAATAGATTTTGTGGCCGAGGCAGATAAGGAGCTCTCGTTAAAGAATTTCTTGATTCTGGATGATTCAGATTCTTTATCACTTGCAGAACAAGATATTGATGGGGATGCAAACTCAAATGCAATCAAGAAGAAAGTTGAAGCTGCAAATAATGTTGCTTCAAGTATGTGTACTATTTTCCTTGATGATCAATCTTTCATTGGACAAGAAAGTGTTGAAGAAGAAATTGCTAACTTAGAAATGGAATCTGAATTATCTAATACTGTGAAAAAAGCTCTAAAATGTGAGATAGTTAATTTAGGTGGAGATAGTGCTTATATTAAGCTGAAGGTAGATCAAAAAGAAAAGAAAGTGCTTCTACCATCTTATAGTGCAGTAAGTTTTACTGTTGGACAAGTCCAGGATATAGTTGCTAATGTAAGTATGTGTGATGATAATTTATTACAACAAACCAGTGAAGCATTTGTGCAAGATGTATTAAAGGAGACTGTTAGAAAAATAAAAGATGAACCAAGAGGATCATCGTCACCTGTTGCTGAAAAAGTTGCTCCAGCCGAAGACTCAATTGGTGAAACTGTAGATGAAGAAAATTCTTTGACTATTGTTCCAGGACTTTCTTATGACACACTTTGTCAGCGCCAACTTAATGTTACACAAAATATGGATATAGTACATGGTGTTGACTCTTTAGGTCTCCTTGTTGAGAACTTATTAATTTTTGAAGGAAATGAAGAAAATGGGTATAGATCAAGCAATGGCAATCAGTTAACACAACGTTTCTTAAAGGATTGCCAGGACCAATTATCTCAATTGAAAGATGAAAATGCTGCACTTGGGTCCAAATCATTGCAACCTGACACTGATTTGGGTAATCAGACAAATGTTATGGATACTTCAATTCAGAGAGGTTTATTAGGCCAAATTTTAACTTATACACAACATGCAGCAACTGCTTGTTCGAAAGAAAATGAAAAGAAAGACGAGGAATTTAAAGAACTAAAGAAAGATATGAATGAACTAGATCTAGAAAAGTCTTTGATTATTCCAGGAATTTCTAATCTTGCACTCACTGGCTATGTGTCTGATGATTTAGATATAAATGACATGCCTTTGTTATTAGAAAGGTTTTCGTTATTTGAAGGAAATGATGCTGATGGATTTACGAAATCTGAAGAGAAAGATGAAAATGCTAAAAAAGTATTGTACATATTCAAGACAAAAATTAGCAGTTTGATCAATGAAAATGATATTTTAAGAAGAAAAGTTGATAAAATGCAAGCAATTTGTGAGTCAAGAGTCCACGATGAAGTTATTTCTATTGAAAAAATACCTCAAACTTTTAATATGAATGTTGAATTAGGTGGTGAAGATATTTTTCCAGGATTCAATAGCAAGCTCCTCCTTAGTGAAGATACAACACCAGAAGTTGATTCCTTGAGGTGTAAGATAAATGCTATAAGAAAGATTTTCGAAAATCTCAGTATTTTCAAAGGAAATGAAAGTTCAGGTTATACAAGGGCCGATGATATGAATGTCAGTTTACAGCTGTTGGATGAATTCGAAAATGAAGTGAATGAAATAAGAAAGCAGAAAGCACATCCTTATCCCAATGGTCAGGTAAGAAATTAATTTAAGTCCATTAAAAATGTTCTCTGAATTCATTTTCTTCTTTTTCTGGCTATTTTTTATCCCATAGTGCTCTCTTTTCTCTTTAAGATGTATTCTTACTATACTTTTTTATACAATGAAAATTTTCTATAAGATGTTCAGATCTGGTTTTAATTTTTATTTTAATGAGATATATTACTTGAATGCCATGGGTGGTTGTATTAAAGTATCCAAAGAAATGTTGGTGTGAATTAAATAAATTAATGATTCCATTTCACTTAAATGTTTAATATTGTCAAATTGATCTCTTACACCTTTGCATATCAGACAGAGAGATTCGACATCATGAATAGTAATGTACCCCTGTCCTGGGTTTAGAACAAATTGTTTTTTGAATAATTTACTAGTGTTAGAAACCTCATTGTAAGGACTTGGTAAGACATTGTAATGCTAATGCTATTGTCATCTATTTTTTAAAATATATACTGAAATATATTCGACTGAGATACAATCTGTTTTAACTTATGTAGTTTTCTTTTCACAGTTTTACATTTTGAAGCTTTCAGATTTTAGCCAGGTATCAATGCTAGGTTTTTTTGGTTGTAACATTTTCCATCATGTTCAAGGTATTTATTTTACTCGAGGTTGTATAATATTATATTACATTACACTAACATCTTAATAAAAGACCTTGCAATTATTAGTAATATATACTTGAAGTTCTTAATTTTCCACAATATTAGTTTTCCTTGAAAAGCCAGTTAAGGAGAAAAATAAATTGTAGACTATTGCAAAAATGTCATTTGCATACAAAGTTTTGTTTCATTGGCAGAAGCGAGAGTTTGTTGAACTCGAATTTGGGATTTCATTATGATCATCATGACACATATTTGAATTGATCATACATAAATACTAATGGATAATGATTACATTGAATTCTTTAGATTAAATTACACAATAGATTATTTGATTTCTTATTACTGTTATAATATAGATAAGGGGAGACATCCCATGCTCGTCCTGGAACGTCGATATTGTCTTAGGTGTGTGTGCGTGGGGGTTTGTGTGTGTGTGTGGAAGGGGGGGAGCAGGGGGTTTCACAGGTTGATGTTTTTGGTAAGAGGTAAGGCCTATTATAATGATGTCATATTGACGTTTTCCATGGCTGGATGAGTATGGATTTCTTTCCTGGATGTGTTTTTTTATACATTCCAACTTTTTCAAATTTGACAAATTTTAGAAAAGGTTTTTTTTTGGTCATGGAAGAAATTATATTTAAAATAGAAAAATCAAGAGTTAAATTTGAATTCCAGGCCAAGCATTGGTTATTTCACTGATACTCCTTAACTATGGAATAGACTACCAGGATGTAATAAACGTCCACCTTGGAAAATTTGTTCAGCGTTTCGTTGTTTTTGTTGTTGATTTTTTGTTGATTTTATTGTTTTTGTTTTATGAATTAATAAGCATCCACGATCAAATAAGCGTGTCCAGGGTGGATTTTTTTCTGGGAAGAATAAAAATTTTGGTTGATGATGGTCTTTCATAGTCGAGAGTAACCCACAGTTGTGGATGGCTGATTAATAGCAGATTGCTTATTTCATAGATCTTTCATAGAACTTTAATACATTTTTCTTTATGTTTATGTTTTTATAGTTTGATGTGACCACTCCCTCTCATGTCAAATTATGAATGATGACCAAACCTTTTTCTTTGATTTTTTTTTTGTGAAAAGACACAGCGTAGTAAATTGACAATTAAGCAAGCTAAAATGAAGTGGCATATAGTTTATATTTCAATAGTACACTTTTGTTTATATATAAATCAAATCCCTTAGCAGGCCAAATTCAACAAAAAACACAAATTACTTTCTTATCTTCAATGAAATTTGGGAGTTAAGTTTACTGCTGATTTCAAGAGTGATTTCAAATGTTTTACATTTCTTTAAACCATGTTTATCATAGCTATACCATTTTATTAGTTGAGCTTGTTATTGTATGTACGTTCAGACAATGTAAGTTGGTGAGTGGAGTGGTGAACAATTCATAATTATGAATTTGTGATCACTCTAATAGGAAAGCTGATAGAATGTTAATGGGTGATACGAACATTGAGATCACCAGGTACTTCATTGAAATCAAACCTCGTCGTCAAGGAGGTGTTTTGTTCAAAGTTGTTGTATTTGATTCATTTATGTTAAAAATAGAGGTGAATAGGGTTGAATGTGCTTTCAATGGACAATATTGACAAATACGAAATTCAAGCATAATAATGTAATATTCGTTGTTTCTTATTTACAAGTACAATCTTGATAACCTGCAGTGGCGTAGCCAGGATTAGGCAAAAATTTTGTTTGGGGGGGCAGGATTTTACTAGAGGGGCGCAAGTTCTGATTTATCTCCCCCGTTACCTAAAGGTCCAAGGACCGCCGCGATACGCCAGTATAGTTGTTTGCATCTGGTGTGATCGAGATTGAAATCCGTCCACGCGTACTGAGTCAGTATGTTTTTCCAAGAGATGTCCGTGTCGTAAAGTTTTGTCAGCCATTGTCGCCACATGTTATGTTGCACAACGACATTTCTCCATTGTCGACATACGAGTTCCACCGAACAGAAGTCGGCTGACGTCCGGAGAAACGTGAAAATGTAGGCAGGTATATCAGATTCAATAAACAAACATGAAAATAATGACTCTGGCAAGGTTTTTTCTGTTCTATCTGCTGCCATTATTATATTTATTCTTTTTATGCTTTGTCAAAAAAATGTCAAGCTGACTGCACTAGAAAGAAAAAGATAATCTATAATTGCATAAAAGACCAAAATAACAAATTTGATTAGTATCAGATAATAGTAAGAAGTTTAACCCCAAAAACTAAATGTAAAATAAGAGAAGAAGAAATTAAGAAAAATCTGCCTATAAAACTTAAAACATCAAAACAATTCACCAACCTTACCGAGACCTAAAAGTCAAAAACATTCGTAATTAAGCGTTAACCTTAACGGGTTTATTTATAACGATGACTCCTCTCCAAAACAGAACCCCACCCCAAAAATTAAAAGTCATCAGATTAAGCTAAAAATGGGCAGTTTTACTAATTTAGGTATAGAGAATCCGAAAAAGTTAGTCCCAAAATCTGAAAGTTATGTCATAAATCACATGTCCTAATTGATCTCACAGAAGACGCATCGGCGCATTGGCTCAGTGGGTTAGGTTGCAGGTTTCTCAATGGAGCGACCCGGGTTAGATCCCTCCTGATTCCCCGTAATTTTATCAAATCAATCACTGGAATAATGTTCGCCACAAGTGATCCCTTATGGTTGTTAAATTCGGCAATGGATTCCGTTAAGCGTTAAATGTTGTATGTGTCGTAAATGATCCATCCCCGTTAGTAGAGCTTAATATATACTGCCTCTATCGGGAATGTCTATGTAAATGGATGAAAATCATAAAGAAAAAAAAATTTACATCGTTTTGAAAATATCACTTTTGGTATTTAATCATAAACCGCTATGTAAAAAAAACAATTAGGAATGAGATTATTGGCACACGTTTAATCCATGTTATAGATATCAAAAAAAAAAAATCTAAAAAAAAGGTAATGGATATAAAAAAAGGCGTTTTGAATTTATTATATAAAATATCATAATAGGGCAAATAAAATGCTCATTAAGATAATGAATTAACATTGGAATCCAACTGATTTTAGAAATTCCCTAAAAGGTAAAGCCAAAGTCAATATACCAGTTACACAATCTTTGATATTATACCATTGCATTGATCAAAGTTTTTAAACATACACAAACAACAAAATGCAGCAAAATTACTTAAAGTCAAAATATGGGCAGGTTATTGGTATAATTGGCATTTTTGCTTGTGGAGGAGCGCTTTAGATAGCTCTACCACGTAAAGAAACCCATGATGATAAAATTTGTTTAGTTTAGTTATCCGTTTTAACGACCGTATTCACGAATGCATCTAGCATCAAGAATCACCAACAATTTGTTAATACGCGCCTATTTAAGAAGGACGTGTTCATCGATTTTCTAAGCAGTTCTCTAACCATTTTGAAACTGTGTTATTCTGAAAGTACATCTTAATTGCTATTAAACGTGAGGTCAGACAGCTCAAATGGACTTTTTTGATAGAGTTATGGCTAATAATGTCATGGAATTTTAAAGAAAAAGTGTTCCAATTCTTCTAAAAAATCTTCTTAGAATTTTGGTGAAACCATCACATTGAATTCGATCAAAATGACCGTCAAAACAAATAGATTCTCCGAAAAAGAAAGGGATTTTTTAAAAAAATTTAACCGGGGGTAATGACTTGCATAGTAAGAAATATCTGCATTTTAGAGTTTAGTAAAAATGTTATGTATAAGAAAGACAACATAAATAATTCTTATATTACTTTTTAACCATCTATTCTTAAGATAGCGCCATCAAAATTACGATTTTTAATATTAATTATATAACTAATCATGTCATGGCTCTGAATGTGAGACGTTTGAGACAGGAGAGATGGGACTTAAATGCACTCACATAAAGTTCTCCATCATACAATTTCACACATCCTTAGCGTAGCTCTGGTCTCCAGATTATTCTAAAGAATCATGAGATAAATGCTTCATAATATTCTTTCGTATTGTAAAGACAAAAAAGATATCCTATTTTAACATATAACTAATCTCTTATCATTCTATAAGCTGGACACTATCGTGTACTTGTTTTCACCAAAATATGACGTTCAGATTACTGAATAATTTTGTCTCCTTATTTCGTTGAAATATGCTGATAATGTCATTAAGTAAAAATGCCTAGCTTCCTTATCAGAGTTAAGTCCTCGGATTCTGCTTCTTTTAATCAGTCAAAAACGAATTTGTAGGTCAAAGGTAATTTTTATTCTGCTAAAGCCTATACAAAATTTAATTCCTAATCATGGCTTAAAAGTTCGACTGCATATTTTGCCTACATTATGAAGGTCCTTTTTAGGACTTAAGGAATAAAAAGTCAATAAAAAAGGCATTTCAGATGCACTGATAAGATCTATGCTGATAATTTTCCTTAATCCAAATTATTCATGACTACAATTTCAGTAAAAGAGTAAGGTAAAAGCATCTATAGAAGAGGTTATGTTCGCGCAAAGAAGATGTGTACGTAAACTGTATAAATACGCCTCGTGACAATCAAAAATCCTAAAATTCTAGTCTATAAAAGTAAAAAAATAAAAAAAAAGTAAGAAAAAATATCATGGCTACGTTGTTTTTCATTTAGAAATGTTTTCAACATTTTAAATGAGGACATTTTTTTATGAAACAAATCAGCCAGTTTAATAATAATATTTTCAACTAACTAGATAGACAAATGATCAAAACTGTAAAAATATCTCTGAGCTCTTTAACATGAAATGGTAGTTATTGTCTAAAATTGATGGCTAGTTCAACCTTCTATGATTGGTTAAAAGTCGACAAAATTCTAAAATCATTCTCGACGTCAGTCAAACAAAAAGCATTGTTTTATCGACTATTACGATATCACAATAAATGTACACGAGCAGATAACTGTTCCATTTATAATTTAAGCGCTGAAAATGGCTGAGATGGCTGTTTTAGATGATCTAGAAACCAAAATATTTAAGCTGACGGTATATTAATGAGTGTGCCCCCACTCATTTTGTTCTTTTCACGCCACTGGGCGTATCCCTTGTGGGTGGACGAGCAGGTCATGGCCTAGACCCTGCACTTTTGGCAAGAATTAAGATGCCCGAAAGGGGATCTTTCAGTATTTCCTATCTATTCAGACTTTTTAGAATGTTAGATGAAAATACTTTTGAAAGCATGTAACGAGATCATAAAATATACTATTGTCTAGTCTAGTCAATATATTTCAAAATATCATTCTCGATCTATCATACACACACAAAAAAGGCCTGAGCCTCATTAATGCTTGATAGGCCACTTTAAACCAATCAGATACCTGAAGATGTGATTTAAGACAAATTAAACAGTAAAACAGCCAATATTTAGAAAAAATCTCTTGTATAAACAATAAAAGAAAATTTTAATTACAACGTTTGGAGCAGACTTTCATGTTTGTTACGAAATTGTCTGATAAGTTAAGATTTTTCCCAATCAAGATTCTGCGGCGGCATCTTCAAATCCCCAACAGTATTATCATAAACATTTTTGATTAATTCTATTTCCGAGATAATTTACGCTGTCTATTATCGTTCATGGGAATAGGACCATAAGTTGTTGCAAACTGAAGCATCTTTCAGACCTTATCTCAACTCCAATGAATGTTATCAAATTCGGGCGATTTGGAAAAGCGGCATGATGAAAGTATTCTTTTTAAGAAGGCTTACTAAAGAAACGTGGCAAACAGGATCTTTGTTATCAGACTTGAACTTCAATGGACCATTTCGAGAATGTTTTATCAGAGTTGATATGAATCGTGTGATAAATTCAATATGGCGTCGAACGATTCAACAAGTCGTGTGAAGTCTTACAATAAGTTGGGCACAGAGTTGCAGGTTTCGAGAGAGGAAATTAGTTGTTGTAATTATTCATATTGTTGTTTTTATATGTATATTAGTTTTTATTTCTTGAAAAAAACGAATATTTCTTGGCTTTTGTTGACTTAGTCTGTTCTTTTAGTGCACATCAAAATGATTTCGTTTACATTTTTTTTATTAATTTTCTAAGCCATTTACTAACTTTGCTGCTCTGATTTGGACACTCTAAATTTAGTTGATGTGTTTCAAGAGATACGACGACCATATCGATTAACCACTTTTAGATGTAGTCGGACAAATGCAGTATATAATTTGATAAATAACTTCTCATCTAAACAGGAAAAAGATCGACGAATAAGCCCGGGGATTGCACTTGCTCTTGTCATATTTTGTAAATTTTGGTGTAATATTTGCTTATCTCCAGTCAGTTGTAACAGAACCCTCATTTAACGTCTGGTTCAAAAGATTACACAAGGTTCAGCTAAAATATTTAAGAATTCGAGGGTAAATGTCACCTGGAGCCACTAATTTGTTAACATCAAGCTCATCGAGCTCTATCTTGACGCTATTTTCATCCATGATTGATTATTGGTTTGCTTATAGAGAAAGATCCTTTCTTACACCATTGTGTCTTGATCGTTGAGGATATTGCAGGTATGAATTCTTTTCTCATCATACAGTTTATGTTTTAATGATGTCCATAATTCGTCAACGTTAGATTCTTTGTACAAAATTGCTGTCCCCAATAAGAACTGGTAAGAATTTCTCTCATTTTATCATAATCCCCTTT
>JAUKPT010001983.1:0-14018 GCA_032273505.1 Nanomia bijuga | reverse complement strand
TAGAAAGAGCAAAGGACTGAGGACTGAACCCTGTGGAACACCTGACTCAATAAGTGTAAAGTCTGAGCAATGACCATTCAAAACAACACGCTGATATCTATTATTGAGATTTCAAAGAGACCTAGCATGGGGCCACATATGCTGTTTTACTTGAGCTTAAATAGCAAGCCTTCGTGCCACCCCTTGTCAAATGTCAAACACAGCGCGGACTTCTATAGATCTTTTTTCTTCAAAGCATTTGTGGAATTTCATCAACAAGAAATAATTATTGATTTGTTGTGCTATATCCTGGTCTAAAGCCCGATTGATTACACGTGATCAAGTGATGATCGTTTAAGTAACAATAAAGATGCTCAAAGGCAATCTTCTCAAATAATTTTCCACATAATGGTAATAAGGATATTGGTCGATAATTTTTGATAAGTTGTTTGTCATTTTTTTGTATACTTGAGTGACATTTGCTTGTTTCCAAGATTTGGAGTAAGTAGATTTTTTTTAAATTTCTGTGAAGATATGCTTGAGTGGCAGTACGATGAATTCATCACACAGTCGTAGCATTTGACCAGTTATATTGTCAGGCCCATGAGCTTTTTTAGGATCAATGTTGTGAATAAGAGAAAGTATTTTGTCCTCCTGTATGAAAATGTCATTGATTCTATTATCGGTTTTATAAATAAATGGTGGTAGAGTACTCTGATTTTGGACCGGCTTACACTGATTTAAAAAAAATCCATAATGAGTCTAGCCTTTTCTTTGCAATTGGTGATGAAATCACCATTGACAAGAAGAGGGTGTACTCGCGAAGATTTGAAATTTCCGACAACCTTGGATGCAACTTTCAAATAGACTTTTTGTGGAGTGTTTGAATCGGCTAATTTGCTGCTGAGGTTTCTATATCGATTTGCATTCCTCTCGAAATGCATCTAGTCTAGTTTTGTCCTCATTTTTTTAACCGTGCCGTTTAAAACTTTTAAAAAACCTGTTTTTTCATTTGATTTGCGTTTTAGTCAATCATTGACCCAAGGGGGATTCCTGGAGACAAAACGCTTCGTGTCTTTGGGAATAAAGTTAGACATAACATTTAGCACAGTCTCGTTAAAGACTTTTACTTTCCAATCTACATTGTTGTTAAGGCTGAATTGCTGATGCCAAGGAAATTCTGTAAGGCTTCTTTGGATTGCATTGACATTGGCGTCCTCATATTTCCAGACTCTTCGTTCGCTTGGAGGAGAAGGAGTTGTCCGCACATTGACTTTGCAGTAGATGATCTGGTGATGACATTTTGGACCCAACGAGGGCCGTACTCCATAATTCATAACGATTTTAGGATGATCAGTTATAACGAGATCTATACATGATGGATTGCTATGAGGAGTGAAATTAATTAGTTCAGAGATGAGTTGACTTAAGTTAAGCGAACTAAAAAGTTCATCTAGTTCGTTACCTTCTTGGTTGGTGTCCCCATCAGACTACCAGTGATTTAAGCGCCCATTTAGTCTTTAATCTTGGAATTTAGTTCTTCAAAGTTTTGTAGGAAGCTGTCGAATTCTGGTGAAGAATAGTTAAATGATAGGCTCCTGTAAAGAACACAAAAAATATATTTTTCCAATGGAGCTATAGCTCTACGACTAGAGATTCATCAAAAGATAAATCACGTCTGACGATAAGAGGAAGTGATGTATTGAAGAAAAGACCAACCCCACTACGCTTATGATTGATAGGGTGATTAGCCGAGATAAAAGTGTACCCATCAAGTTTTGGAACTATAGGTACAAGGTCATTTGTAAGACTAGTCTCACAAAGAGCTATTATGTCATAGTCATAGATTGAGTTTTGGGCTTCAAGAAGCTCTATACGAGAGAAATTGTCTTTTGGTAGACTATTAAGATTCCAACACATAAGTTGTAGCAAATTTCCTGTAGGACCCGGATTTTTTTCAATGTCGTTAGACAGTATGAGTGTTAATGCTAATACTAATCCAGAGAAGAGATTGGTTATAGTGTAGTACATGTATGTAGAGAAATAAATTGGTAAACAATCACGAATGTGGATGTAGTTTGGTCATGTGTGATCTCAGTCTCACAAGGAATAGATTGAAGCGTCATAAGTGGGTACAATATGAACAGACTAAAAACAAAGACACAAAGTAGATGTTGAGATTGGGATGTCGCAAGAGTGAAAAGCTGTAACGCTATTATCTGCTCGGAGATGCCCCATGAGACGATGTGACTCACACTTACATCTAACCTAGGGATGTCGGTCGGAGAGAGCATTAGTAGGATTTGGATAGGCCATAGATAGGTGTCCAGCTCCATTGTTAAAGCAAGTATAAATGAAGTCAGTAAAAAATATTCTACCGATAAAGATATTGCTAATGGTGGTTTCTTAGTCAGAAAATTGATAGGAGTGCAGAAACTCATTTATCTTGTCTTTCTTGCAATGGAGAGCCAATAGGAACAAAGTAAAATGATAAACACAAATATTACCAGTAACAATCAAATAATGGTACAGGCATGAGGAGATAACAAATAAAATTTGTGAGAACAAACCGCTTTAATAGGTTTAAAAGAGAGTAGGAAGGTTTTGAGCTTGGGCAAGCCGTATGAGATTTAGTGCATTGGAAGAGGAACAGATTTTCTTTGACAATAAGATAAACTGAGACTAAACGTTTCATGACTACTAAGAGGGATGAGGCAAAATGAAGAGTGTATGGGAAATTATGTTCTGTCCTATCTGATCATATATACTGAAGCACGGTATAATAGCGCACAAGATAGTTAGTAATCTCATAACGTGAATTGATCAAATATGAACAGAATTAATGACCAAGACATGACAGTAAGTAATTAATAACCTTCTATGTACCAACTCACATGTAGGCCGTTTTTTTGACGAATTTAAACTAATGTGCTAAGGAGCGTGAAAGTAAGACTTTCGAATGGTCGCATAACAATCACAAGATAACATGATCACTTTCATTAAAAAGGCGTGAATATTTTTTCCCTTTCACTAGATTCTTCAAAATTTACAAAATTTACAACGCTCGAGAAAAGCATTGTCACCGTCGTGGTCATAGTGATGTAAATGCATGTAAATGTGAAATTGATACAAACAAGACAGTTCGTAATATCAGATAAAGATATGAATGAATAGAATTCTAATTTGAAACTTGATAGTACTATAATGTAGGAAGAGTTTTGCGCGCAGAAATTTTCGCGAATCGATCGGCTTAAGAAATTTTAACATGCAAATCGGAAAAAAATGTATAAATTTAAGTAAGAATATTTAACAAAACTCCCCCCTGGGAAGAAATAAGCAAAATTACGAAAATAGGGAAGAAATAAAGAGATTTCTATTGTTTCGCACCCTAAAACAGGGAAAAAATAAAGCAAAATAGCGAAATGGTGGGGGAAAGAAATAAGAACTTTTGGCCAAAATATTTGCCGTTGCCAAAACGTGACCTGAGCATTATATGATCGAATATTTAAACTATGCGAGCAATAATTTCGCCCATAATCGCGAAATTCAGGATAATTTCTGGACGCAAAAAGACTTCTGACATTAAGGTGAACAGAAATTTGGGCAGTAAACGCCCATGACGGATGTTCCCAGATGTAAGAGCAGAAAATCTGACCATAACCGAAAAGAAAAACAAGTAAATGACAAATTAGTCATTAATACTAGGGGTAGGCTATAGCGACCAAAATATCCGGTTTCCATGCGAATCCACCCCCTGAGCCAACCAGGGTGTAAATGGCCGGGGAGAGGAGACCTTTCAAAACTTTCTAAAGGTTTTACTAAAATAGAGGTGAAAATTACGATAATCTACCAGGAATTTATTTATTTTTTGTTTGTTTTTTTGACTAATTACTAATACCTACTTAACCCTCTGATTTATGGAAGTTTCATAAGATTTCTTCATAAATATATTGTATTCTGAGATATTTTCTCTTGTCATAAGATGCATTTTATTCATTCATTAATAAGGAACAAAAAAACTCAAAAGAAAAAAATGTTTTCTTTCTGGATTTTTACTCCCTGGCCAGATTATGGGTCTGTACTGTCTGGATTAGGAATTTTGAAAGAGATCGCTCCACCCCAACCATTTGCACCCAAATAGGCCACAGAATAGTTGTCCCATGAAAACCAAAAAAAATCTGCCTTATCAAATATATTCATTATCTATTGAATAAATATTTCGCAGCATGA
Organism: Nanomia bijuga; assembly: GCA_032273505.1. NCBI lineage: Eukaryota > Metazoa > Cnidaria > Hydrozoa > Siphonophorae > Agalmatidae > Nanomia > Nanomia bijuga. The sequence continues at coordinate 9,809 of JAUKPT010001983.1, read as the reverse complement.
AATATTTCGCGGCGTACTTTGAGCTAGATTGCAGTACCTGTGGATTGATTTTCGCATGGATTTATTCACGCTCGGGCCAATTTTCGCGTGGAATTATTTTCGCGAAAATTCATGAAATGCTCTAATCGCGAAAAAATCCATGCGAAATAAATAAAATTTTTTTAAGATGTCTCATGTGTAAATCTAATGCAACGAATTCGACATTTTAAATTTAATTGTCTATTCGATGATCCTTCATTTGCAAAAATTTATCGACGCGAAATTTCCACAAACGCCATTCGCGAAAAAAAATCCACGTCAGAATCTCTGACGTAAATTCTAAATGAAGTCATTAATCATTAATGACACTTGAATGTCTTCTACAACTGTAATTTTGTCCTATTTTATTTTTGATATATTCTTGATAATGATACAATCGTATCGAAACGTTGAAACGAAGCCTCTTTTCTGAGAAAATTAAACCACGCGAAATTTTCTTTTAACCACTATTTGCGAAAATTATCCACGCGAAATATTCAAAAAGACCATTCGAGAAATTGGGCCAGATCCGCCACTGGCTTCTGCAATAAAGTGCAAACCTTACCCCTTACCTTCACGTAGATTCTGTTTCGTCTGAAATAATTTTGTTTATGTATTTGGGTATGGCTAAACCTTTCTTGTCTATTGTCATAGCTAAATGAAAATATTTAGATTTAATTGGCTACATGCTGATAGCATAAGATCTAAACGTATCCTTTATTTTTCTAGATAAAGAACTGCTCAATGGATTCCTTCTGGTAAATATACACAACGCAAAAGGCTTCAACAAGAATGCTGGTAAGTCATAATTCTGATTTCAAAGTTTATACAGTTGATATTTGGGCCGAGAGTGGGTCGAGGGTGGATAGTAGTCAAAATAATTGAAAATTACACTTACACTTTAACTTATAAATATTGTGTGTTGAATGTTTTTTTTTGTACACAATATTTTGAGAAATGTTAAGTTCGTTAGATTAATTTTGATATCATAAGCTCTTCCTTTTGTCACTGAGATGAGTATTATGTATTTGTTACATTTTTCGTTTTTAGAATACTCTTTCTAAGTTATGTAACGTACTGTTGAACAATTTGTTCTTTAGTCGAATTGATTGATCGGATATTCCAAGATACGTGTGATACAATGATTTTAGATATGATACAAGGAATTTTGGTACTACATTTTTTGATAATTTAGATTGTTTTTCTTTACATAATTAGATATACTTCCTCGGAGTGAATGCAATGAAACTCTAGTCCATTCTGATAATAACATCTTAACATTACTTACACTTAATTTATAAAAATTGTTTGTTGAATGTTTTTTTTGTACACAGTATTTTGAGAAATGTTAAGTTAGTTAGATCATAGCCTGCTTTATACACGGCCCTATATCTTGCCGAAAAAAAGTTGGGCGTTATGGGACCATCTGCGATCAAACCACGATGCTCAGTGTATTTACAAGTTTGTCGAGAATACTTGGGGACGAAATGATCTTTTGGGAAAATTTTTTGAGGGAAATATGAGCCTTTCGTACTTTTTGCTATTAGAGTCAGTCGCTTTTATTTTTTTGATCACTTCCTTTTACCAAACGACGTGAATTAGCCAGCTTAATAAATAATGGAACTATTGTAAAACAGACATTGAATAAAAAAATGTATCAAGTCGTACAATTCGTCACTCTTGTAAAAAGTACTTGTAAATATATCATTTTAGAAAATAAGATAAAATGTACTTATTGTGCGCTTTCTATTGTTTTGGCGGCCATTTCCCAATGAATCTGACAACCTTTGATTTTGAGGGGTGTTTTTAGATTTTAAGACTTGAATAATTAATGAGCTATGCGTCAAATAGCCTAAAATAGATATTATATTCGGAATCCGCATCCCTTAATTAGTATCTGTACCGATTTTCGGCTTAATCCTACAACTTTTTATTTTTTTGTGGCTGGGGGTCACTATGAGGGGACGGGGCATGTTCTGGTTCCATTTTTCTGTACCAATTGTTTGGACTAATTGTTTTAGACTAGGTGTTTGGATTGAGCGTGACGTCATTCGGGGTAGCAATGCCGTGGTCTTGGTCTGTTATGGGGTTGAGAAGTTTTCCACCACAAAAATGTGTTGCAGATGGGGCAAAGTGTTGCAGATGGGGTCTTTCCACCCACACTACTGAAGCGCGACATTTCTAATGTCATCCTCCAAAGTGTGCAGCAAATATATAAAGTTCATCCTATATATACCTTTTATTATTTTCCGTAGGTAAATAAACTACCGTATGTCGTTAAGTTTTGTTATGATATGATAAACTTAAAAAATCATATAAAAGCATGCATGATCATTATCAAATAATTAGTTTATAAATGATTATTCAAACAATAATTAAAGATTCACGTTGTTGTTACAAATAACAATAATTAATTTTAATTAATCATGTTCTTATAGAATATATGTAAAACAGAGTATATTTCAAGCTAGAATGTTCTTGTTTATTTACGAAATCTTACTTAACTATGCGCGCGCAGATTGATTCTCGAATAGTGTAAAGGTGTATCATATAATTATGAAACACTATGAAATATAATAAAGACATCGTAATAATTTGAGGTGAACATTTGTTGACGAATAATACCACGTGACTTGAAATTTACGACTTTTCTACTATTATATTATCTATTATGATGTTGGTTAATAGGTATGGTATTGTTTCCAGTTAATCGTTTTTATCAATAGATTTCAAAACATTGGGTGATTAGTTATTCGTACGCAACATCGACAAAAACATATATATATATGTTTTTGTCGATGTTGCGTACGAATAACTAATCACCCAATGTTTTGAAATCTATTGATAAAAACGATTAACTGGAAACAATACCATACCTATTAACCAACATCATAATAGATAATATAATAGTAGAAAAGTCGTAAATTTCAAGTCACGTGGTATTATTCGTCAACAAATGTTCACCTCAAATTATTACGATGTCTTTATTATATTTCATAGTGTTTCATAATTATATGATACACCTTTACACTATTCGAGAATCAATCTGCGCGCGCATAGTTAAGTAAGATTTCGTAAATAAACAAGAACATTCTAGCTTGAAATATACTCTGTTTTACATATATTCTATAAGAACATGATTAATTAAAATTAATTATTGTTATTTGTAACAACAACGTGAATCTTTAATTATTGTTTGAATAATCATTTATAAACTAATTATTTGATAATGATCATGCATGCTTTTATATGATTTTTTAAGTTTATCATATCATAACAAAACTTAACGACATACGGTAGTTTATTTACCTACGGAAAATAATAAAAGGTATATATAGGATGAACTTTATATATTTGCTGCACACTTTGGAGGATGACATTAGAAATGTCGCGCTTCAGTAGTGTGGGTGGAAAGACCCCATCTGCAACACTTTGCCCCATCTGCAACACATTTTTGTGGTGGAAAACTTCTCAACCCCATAACAGACCAAGACCACGGCATTGCTACCCCGAATGACGTCACGCTCAATCCAAACACCTAGTCTAAAACAATTAGTCCAAACAATTGGTACAGAAAAATGGAACCAGAACATGCCCCGTCCCCTCATAGTGACCCCCAGCCACAAAAAAATAAAAAGTTGTAGGATTAAGCCGAAAATCGGTACAGATACTAATTAAGGGATGCGGATTCCGAATATAATATCTATTTTAGGCTATTTGACGCATAGCTCATTAATTATTCAAGTCTTAAAATCTAAAAACACCCCTCAAAATCAAAGGTTGTCAGATTCATTGGGAAATGGCCGCCAAAACAATAGAAAGCGCACAATAAGTACATTTTATCTTATTTTCTAAAATGATATATTTACAAGTACTTTTTACAAGAGTGACGAATTGTACGACTTGATACATTTTTTTATTCAATGTCTGTTTTACAATAGTTCCATTATTTATTAAGCTGGCTAATTCACGTCGTTTGGTAAAAGGAAGTGATCAAAAAAATAAAAGCGACTGACTCTAATAGCAAAAAGTACGAAAGGCTCATATTTCCCTCAAAAAATTTTCCCAAAAGATCATTTCGTCCCCAAGTATTCTCGACAAACTTGTAAATACACTGAGCATCGTGGTTTGATCGCAGATGGTCCCATAACGCCCAACTTTTTTTCGGCAAGATATAGGGCCGTGTATAAAGCAGGCTATGATCTAACTAACTTAACATTTCTCAAAATACTGTGTACAAAAAAAACATTCAACAAACAATTTTTATAAATTAAGTGTAAGTAATGTTAAGATGTTATTATCAGAATGGACTAGAGTTTCATTGCATTCACTCCGAGGAAGTATATCTAATTATGTAAAGAAAAACAATCTAAATTATCAAAAAATGTAGTACCAAAATTCCTTGTATCATATCTAAAATCATTGTATCACACGTATCTTGGAATATCCGATCAATCAATTCGACTAAAGAACAAATTGTTCAACAGTACGTTACATAACTTAGAAAGAGTATTCTAAAAACGAAAAATGTAACAAATACATAATACTCATCTCAGTGACAAAAGGAAGAGCTTATGATATCAAAATTAATCTAACGAACTTAACATTTCTCAAAATATTGTGTACAAAAAAAAACATTCAACACACAATATTTATAAGTTAAAGTGTAAGTGTAATTTTCAATTATTTTGACTACTATCCACCCTCGACCCACTCTCGGCCCAAATATCAACTGTATAAACTTTGAAATCAGAATTATGACTTACCAGCATTCTTGTTGAAGCCTTTTGCGTTGTGTATATTTACCAGAAGGAATCCATTGAGCAGTTCTTTATCTAGAAAAATAAAGGATACGTTTAGATCTTATGCTATCAGCATGTAGCCAATTAAATCTAAATATTTTCATTTAGCTATGACAATAGACAAGAAAGGTTTAGCCATACCCAAATACATAAACAAAATTATTTCAGACGAAACAGAATCTACGTGAAGGTAAGGGGTAAGGTTTGCACTTTATTGCAGAAGCCAGTGGCGGATCTGGCCCAATTTCTCGAATGGTCTTTTTGAATATTTCGCGTGGATAATTTTCGCAAATAGTGGTTAAAAGAAAATTTCGCGTGGTTTAATTTTCTCAGAAAAGAGGCTTCGTTTCAACGTTTCGATACGATTGTATCATTATCAAGAATATATCAAAAATAAAATAGGACAAAATTACAGTTGTAGAAGACATTCAAGTGTCATTAATGATTAATGACTTCATTTAGAATTTACGTCAGAGATTCTGACGTGGATTTTTTTTCGCGAATGGCGTTTGTGGAAATTTCGCGTCGATAAATTTTTGCAAATGAAGGATCATCGAATAGACAATTAAATTTAAAATGTCGAATTCGTTGCATTAGATTTACACATGAGACATCTTAAAAAAATTTTATTTATTTCGCATGGATTTTTTCGCGATTAGAGCATTTCATGAATTTTCGCGAAAATAATTCCACGCGAAAATTGGCCCGAGCGTGAATAAATCCATGCGAAAATCAATCCACAGGTACTGCAATCTAGCTCAAAGTACGCCGCGAAATATTTCATGCTGCGAAATATTTATTCAATAGATAATGAATATATTTGATAAGGCAGATTTTTTTTGGTTTTCATGGGACAACTATTCTGTGGCCTATTTGGGTGCAAATGGTTGGGGTGGAGCGATCTCTTTCAAAATTCCTAATCCAGACAGTACAGACCCATAATCTGGCCAGGGAGTAAAAATCCAGAAAGAAAACATTTTTTTCTTTTGAGTTTTTTTGTTCCTTATTAATGAATGAATAAAATGCATCTTATGACAAGAGAAAATATCTCAGAATACAATATATTTATGAAGAAATCTTATGAAACTTCCATAAATCAGAGGGTTAAGTAGGTATTAGTAATTAGTCAAAAAAACAAACAAAAAATAAATAAATTCCTGGTAGATTATCGTAATTTTCACCTCTATTTTAGTAAAACCTTTAGAAAGTTTTGAAAGGTCTCCTCTCCCCGGCCATTTACACCCTGGTTGGCTCAGGGGGTGGATTCGCATGGAAACCGGATATTTTGGTCGCTATAGCCTACCCCTAGTATTAATGACTAATTTGTCATTTACTTGTTTTTCTTTTCGGTTATGGTCAGATTTTCTGCTCTTACATCTGGGAACATCCGTCATGGGCGTTTACTGCCCAAATTTCTGTTCACCTTAATGTCAGAAGTCTTTTTGCGTCCAGAAATTATCCTGAATTTCGCGATTATGGGCGAAATTATTGCTCGCATAGTTTAAATATTCGATCATATAATGCTCAGGTCACGTTTTGGCAACGGCAAATATTTTGGCCAAAAGTTCTTATTTCTTTCCCCCACCATTTCGCTATTTTGCTTTATTTTTTCCCTGTTTTAGGGTGCGAAACAATAGAAATCTCTTTATTTCTTCCCTATTTTCGTAATTTTGCTTATTTCTTCCCAGGGGGGAGTTTTGTTAAATATTCTTACTTAAATTTATACATTTTTTTCCGATTTGCATGTTAAAATTTCTTAAGCCGATCGATTCGCGAAAATTTCTGCGCGCAAAACTCTTCCTACATTATAGTACTATCAAGTTTCAAATTAGAATTCTATTCATTCATATCTTTATCTGATATTACGAACTGTCTTGTTTGTATCAATTTCACATTTACATGCATTTACATCACTATGACCACGACGGTGACAATGCTTTTCTCGAGCGTTGTAAATTTTGTAAATTTTGAAGAATCTAGTGAAAGGGAAAAAATATTCACGCCTTTTTAATGAAAGTGATCATGTTATCTTGTGATTGTTATGCGACCATTCGAAAGTCTTACTTTCACGCTCCTTAGCACATTAGTTTAAATTCGTCAAAAAAACGGCCTACATGTGAGTTGGTACATAGAAGGTTATTAATTACTTACTGTCATGTCTTGGTCATTAATTCTGTTCATATTTGATCAATTCACGTTATGAGATTACTAACTATCTTGTGCGCTATTATACCGTGCTTCAGTATATATGATCAGATAGGACAGAACATAATTTCCCATACACTCTTCATTTTGCCTCATCCCTCTTAGTAGTCATGAAACGTTTAGTCTCAGTTTATCTTATTGTCAAAGAAAATCTGTTCCTCTTCCAATGCACTAAATCTCATACGGCTTGCCCAAGCTCAAAACCTTCCTACTCTCTTTTAAACCTATTAAAGCGGTTTGTTCTCACAAATTTTATTTGTTATCTCCTCATGCCTGTACCATTATTTGATTGTTACTGGTAATATTTGTGTTTATCATTTTACTTTGTTCCTATTGGCTCTCCATTGCAAGAAAGACAAGATAAATGAGTTTCTGCACTCCTATCAATTTTCTGACTAAGAAACCACCATTAGCAATATCTTTATCGGTAGAATATTTTTTACTGACTTCATTTATACTTGCTTTAACAATGGAGCTGGACACCTATCTATGGCCTATCCAAATCCTACTAATGCTCTCTCCGACCGACATCCCTAGGTTAGATGTAAGTGTGAGTCACATCGTCTCATGGGGCATCTCCGAGCAGATAATAGCGTTACAGCTTTTCACTCTTGCGACATCCCAATCTCAACATCTACTTTGTGTCTTTGTTTTTAGTCTGTTCATATTGTACCCACTTATGACGCTTCAATCTATTCCTTGTGAGACTGAGATCACACATGACCAAACTACATCCACATTCGTGATTGTTTACCAATTTATTTCTCTACATACATGTACTACACTATAACCAATCTCTTCTCTGGATTAGTATTAGCATTAACACTCATACTGTCTAACGACATTGAAAAAAATCCGGGTCCTACAGGAAATTTGCTACAACTTATGTGTTGGAATCTTAATAGTCTACCAAAAGACAATTTCTCTCGTATAGAGCTTCTTGAAGCCCAAAACTCAATCTATGACTATGACATAATAGCTCTTTGTGAGACTAGTCTTACAAATGACCTTGTACCTATAGTTCCAAAACTTGATGGGTACACTTTTATCTCGGCTAATCACCCTATCAATCATAAGCGTAGTGGGGTTGGTCTTTTCTTCAATACATCACTTCCTCTTATCGTCAGACGTGATTTATCTTTTGATGAATCTCTAGTCGTAGAGCTATAGCTCCATTGGAAAAATATATTTTTTGTGTTCTTTACAGGAGCCTATCATTTAACTATTCTTCACCAGAATTCGACAGCTTCCTACAAAACTTTGAAGAACTAAATTCCAAGATTAAAGACTAAATGGGCGCTTAAATCACTGGTAGTCTGATGGGGACACCAACCAAGAAGGTAACGAACTAGATGAACTTTTTAGTTCGCTTAACTTAAGTCAACTCATCTCTGAACTAATTAATTTCACTCCTCATAGCAATCCATCATGTATAGATCTCGTTATAACTGATCATCCTAAAATCGTTATGAATTATGGAGTACGGCCCTCGTTGGGTCCAAAATGTCATCACCAGATCATCTACTGCAAAGTCAATGTGCGGACAACTCCTTCTCCTCCAAGCGAACGAAGAGTCTGGAAATATGAGGACGCCAATGTCAATGCAATCCAAAGAAGCCTTACAGAATTTCCTTGGCATCAGCAATTCAGCCTTAACAACAATGTAGATTGGAAAGTAAAAGTCTTTAACGAGACTGTGCTAAATGTTATGTCTAACTTTATTCCCAAAGACACGAAGCGTTTTGTCTCCAGGAATCCCCCTTGGGTCAATGATTGACTAAAACGCAAATCAAATGAAAAAACAGGTTTTTTAAAAGTTTTAAACGGCACGGTTAAAAAAATGAGGACAAAACTAGACTAGATGCATTTCGAGAGGAATGCAAATCGATATAGAAACCTCAGCAGCAAATTAGCCGATTCAAACACTCCACAAAAAGTCTATTTGAAAGTTGCATCCAAGGTTGTCGGAAATTTCAAATCTTCGCGAGTACACCCTCTTCTTGTCAATGGTGATTTCATCACCAATTGCAAAGAAAAGGCTAGACTCATTATGGATTTTTTTTAAATCAGTGTAAGCCGGTCCAAAATCAGAGTACTCTACCACCATTTATTTATAAAACCGATAATAGAATCAATGACATTTTCATACAGGAGGACAAAATACTTTCTCTTATTCACAACATTGATCCTAAAAAAGCTCATGGGCCTGACAATATAACTGGTCAAATGCTACGACTGTGTGATGAATTCATCGTACTGCCACTCAAGCATATCTTCACAGAAATTTAAAAAAAATCTACTTACTCCAAATCTTGGAAACAAGCAAATGTCACTCAAGTATACAAAAAAATGACAAACAACTTATCAAAAATTATCGACCAATATCCTTATTACCATTATGTGGAAAATTATTTGAGAAGATTGCCTTTGAGCATCTTTATTGTTACTTAAACGATCATCACTTGATCACGTGTAATCAATCGGGCTTTAGACCAGGATATAGCACAACAAATCAATAATTATTTCTTGTTGATGAAATTCCACAAATGCTTTGAAGAAAAAAGATCTATAGAAGTCCGCGCTGTGTTTGACATTTGACAAGGGGTGGCACGAAGGCTTGCTATTTAAGCTCAAGTAAAACAGCATATGTGGCCCCATGCTAGGTCTCTTTGAAATCTCAATAATAGATATCAGCGTGTTGTTTTGAATGGTCATTGCTCAGACTTTACACTTATTGAGTCAGGTGTTCCACAGGGTTCAGTCCTCAGTCCTTTGCTCTTTCTA
>JAUKPT010001982.1:0-14020 GCA_032273505.1 Nanomia bijuga | reverse complement strand
ATATATTAATTCGTCTGTACTTCGGTAGTTACACCATCTAAGAACTAAAAATTACAAAGCAAGTTAATCATGTACAAGTTACAATTTAATGTTATCACAAGAAGACACGAAGACGTCATGAAGTCACGGCGTCAGTATTGACGTCAATTCCTTACATGATTTGATACCATAGTTGAGTTCAGGTTTATGATGTTTGATGATAAGGGACTCCAAAAAAGCAAGTTTCAACCAATTATAATTACCAATTATAGCATGTCTAAATTTTCACCATGCTCCACAGATATTTAAGTAAAGAAAAAATAACGAGCAGAAAACGCCGCGAGTAGAAAAGTGTAAGTTTTAAAATATATGGAATCAATTCAATCAAGTCTCTATTTACAAAATTATCTGTCGTTGAAATCCATCTGCTAACTAACATTTATCTTCGAAAATATTCATTTATGTTCATAGTTAATTTTCGACTTTTGCAATCAGTAGAATTCAGTCTTTTTGGAAGCAACATATAAACAAATGTCGGAGACATTAAGTCTATAAGTCAATATTTACAAAATCAACTGTAACATTTATACTATTTCGACTATTTCTCTGATTTAGCAAATCAAAAATTGAAACATCTCTCTCTTCATAGGAAAAATTCAAGTGGTATCAAATTCAATACAATCATAATCAATTATTCATGAGGCCATTGATTAAACTCCTAAGAGAGTATGTCAGAACAGGATATTTAAAAAAAGAAGATTGTTTCTCACTTCAAAAAGATTGTGTTCGACATTTCTACTTATAACTGACGTCACAAGTCCAGAAGTGAAGTCACGTACACAATTACACGGAAATTGGCCATTTCTTAAAAATAATTTTTTCAAGCAGACATCTAAAAAAGCTAATGGGTGTTGGGAGAGTGGGTCGAGCATAATATGATAAAAAAATATGAAAAGCTTTTTAAGATAAACCCTAAAAAAAAAGCTTATTAATTAAATTAATCTTGATTAGTCCTTAGTCTTATGAAAATAAATAATAACTCAAAATAATTTACTTTCGAGATTTCACTGTTGACAACCTGATACAAACATCAAACTTGATGAATAATGCATGAATGCAAATTAAATAATCTCTATGAAAGAAAATATTTAAAGAATCACACATTTTTTGTAGAAAAAATCATCTAGATACTATTTCTGAGAAATAATTGTTAGATTTTTGATTTATTTAATGCAATGATATTTATGTAAAATAAATGTTGGTTAAAAATGAACTTTACGTATCGTGTGATCTATACCCGAAATGCAACAGTACTTTTTATATAAAAATAGAACAATTCTTCTTTCTGTCAAGAGCAAATCTTCATACGAAAAAATTGTTGACAAAAAAAGATTAAAATAGCAGTTTTGCAGCAGGGTGGCAAACCACCTTTTTCGCCGTGTCAGCGAAGATATAAGTCCCTAATTTTCATGACTCTTAGAGAATTCTTTCATTAAGAAAAATACAAAGGCAGCTCCCACTTCCTACGAGAATCGTTTCCTTCATTTCTGCTCTTTTTTTATTGCCACCCTGTTTTACAGGTTTGAAGACCACCAAAAGGCTTGATATAACCAGAGATCAATGTCATTATTAGTTTTCTCATAATATGCAAAACAATTGAATTGCCTTCATCCTTGAAGCCAACTGTGCAATAAAACCAGACACAGTGGCAGTCTTCAGTATCTTCATGAAGAAACTCATTTTTGAGAAGAGCAAATTTCTTTTCTAAGGTTTTTTATCATTTAAAAACAAAGTTGGAACTGTAAATTGTTAAACTAGGTAAAAGATAAGGACAAAAGCTCTGTGAAATAGTTCTGAAGAAAAGACTGAAGAATGTACCTCATGCGTTATCAGTGTTTCAATTTTAATTTTCCCACAGTTTAGGTTAAATATCACTTTTGAAGATCCGTCACTGAAACTGTACATTTTTATTTATCTAAGAGAACCTCGTTTATAAAAATATCCAGGCTGAGATTGGCTTTAAATTTAAGAACATCTTATGAACATGCCCAGTCTGAGTGTCAGTCAAGAAACTAATTATTGTGGGTTGTTGAGTAAGTGAGGTAAGATTGGTTATTATATAATGTTATTGATGTTTAGATCACTGATCTGAAAAGGCTAATTTACTTAATGTTGAAGGCTTGCTATGGTGTCTTTTTCGTTTATAGCTGAAAAACGATGAAAAAGTAAGAACATCCAAATTTAGGAAAACGTGTTTTATTTTTTCATGCAAATGGCGCTCTATTGAAGTTGAGGCAGAATCACTCAAATGTGGCAGTGTATTTTTTTTTATACTTGTGACTGTTATCATTTAGCATTCTTTCAAGTGATAATAATTTTTGCCATTTCCCATTAAGAACGGGGATTTTTATTGAAAAAAAAAATTCATTCCAAGGACTATATTCAAAAGATCAGCATCAAAGAGTAACAATAACATAAAATAATGAAAAATATTTCATCAATGCAAGATACCCATTCAAAAACACTGTGAACTAAAGAAAGAACATTTCTTGCACTTCACAGTGGTTAATGGTTAATGGTTTGCACTTATGATGCGGCAGCCATGCACCAGCTTTTCAGGTGCTTATCGAGGTAATGGCTCAAGTTCCACCTGTGTTTCGTCCGCTACAAACTGAATATCTTATTTCCGTCACATATGGGTCGACTCGTCAGCATTGCCTAACGATAGTTATTGTGCCATCGCTTAGAGCCCGAGTCGAGTTCATTTTATTGCATCATTTTTAATGACACTCGCCTCTATCATACACATCCCCCATCCAGTAAGTATCTTTTGTTAAACTATTATTATTCTCAATTAAAACAGAGATAGCTTTCAATGGATAACCGAATGAAAACAAATAATTTGAAAAAATATTCAAGAGCTTCTTTCAGAAAGGTTACATTTACATCTCAAAACTGTTTGGAAAGAAATATTCAAAAGGTGACAGCATCATTCATTCCTTTAAAACCTGTAAGAAAAGGAAAAAATCACAACCTCACGTTCGATTCTCAACCTCAAAGTAGATTCTTTTATAAAATAAATGGTAGAAGGGGATGGTATTTTGTTTCAAAAGGAAAATATAATAAAAAAGGGAGTGTTTGACATTTGAGGTTAATGCATTGGTTAGCAAATGCATAGAATAGCGAGGTGAAAAGTAAACTACTTAGAGGGTTGGGTAAAAATAATACATTAAATAAAAAAATATTTGGTCCCTTTTAATATGAACATGTAAAAATAATACATTAAAACATTGAATCACATACACTTCCTTTCAATACAAGTCTGTAAGTTTTATGATTCATGGTTTATGGATGGAACAGCCATGCAGAATCTATTATGCGTTGAACGAGAAAATTTGAAATACTGCTGGAATTATCAAATAATATTTCCAGGTTTTATACACAAAAAAAGATATATTGCAATAACCACCCCCCCCCCCCCGCAAAAATAGAATAAAAAAGAATAAAAATGTTACACGCTTTACCACCTTTCTCGCAGAGCATGTTTTCATATTAATTTTCTCGGCCTAAAGATTTACCTGATAAAATCAAAAATTCAATTATTATCAAAATATTCGAAGATAGAATAAGAAGTTGGAAGCCTGAAAAGTCAGACTTTGTTTAGTTTTTATTCCAAATTTAGGTTATATCAATAGTTAATTCTAAATATTGTCTTAAGATTATTAATTTTTATCCATTCTATTTCAAATTATGTTTAAATTCTTCGGACCTCAGTATTTTTATTGTTTTTATTTTTTATTTTAACGGTTTTTGCTTTTGCTTTTAATTTTCTAATTCTTTTAAATTCTTTGTAATTTTATTTGATAAATTCTTATAAATTGTATTTATATTCGGTGTAAGTAGCCAGCTTTAGGAGCTTGGCTCAAATTTTGTAAACAAACCGAATCAAAATAAGAAATTCATACATACTTATCTTAAAAAGGAAAGATCCATTTGAATTTCGTAGGGTCATTCGTCAAATTTGAATAATGTGTTTTGAAGGAAAAAATAAATAATGCTTGACTCGAAATGCTTGCGTTTTTATTGTTAGTTTTATTGTTTTAGTTATGTTTTTTTACAATTGGCCTTGGTTTAAAGTTGATAGTAAGATACTGCAAGTCACCAGCAAGGCTTCCTGGTAAAACAGCAGTTACTGTCCTTTTGAAAGCCCTGTCTATACTTTCCTGTTTTTTTTTCTGCATTTCAGAAATTTCTGCGTTTTTAATAGATTTCGTAAATCTTATCTTATTTGATAAAAATAAGATAGATGATTTGAAAATGCACAATTTAAGCCCTCACATTTTTTTTTCCGGGTTTTGCTCCTGGATCCCACTTTACGGTAACTGTTTGTGTGTCTTGTATTATTCATTTTATTTAGATAATTGTTTTCGTAAATTTCTAGGAGTGACTGGTTATGAGTTAATTTCTTCTTATGCCAGTCGCATGTTTTTCTTATAAAATATAATGCTTAATGAAAGAAAAAAAATCGGGTGTATGGGAAGGGGAATGAAAAAAGACATAAGGTTTATAGTAAATAGATAGGAGTGAATAGGTAGGGGCGTATTGGGAAGGTGCATAATGCGAATTGGGCGTAATGTGAGGAAGCGTACTGAAAGTATGTCTTATCTTTGGTACTACCTTTATGGGCCTTAATTGGGCCAGAAAAATATAACGACAGCCCTTCTAACGCCGGCCCTTATTTACCCATTTTAGCCACCCCTAGCAGTGAGACTCAGAGAATTTCAAGTTTAATAATCTAAACGTTTTCTATTTTATCGTCGGAGATTAATTACACATAAAATACAAAATTAAATTGCCTGATTTTTTTGAATCATTTTTTTAGCTTTTCATATTTTTACCTTTCAACATGATCATTTTTCTTTCTCACTCTCGCAGGTAGTTGAGATGCTTTAACTTTATGCGTTCTCAGATTTTCAACATTATCGTTTCTCAAGGGTGAATATTCTGGCTAGAAGCCCACCCCCTCCCCCCAGGGGGGGGGGGGCAAATAAGGATTTTGAAAATCCAGGAAGAAATAAGTCCTTCTCATACCAAAATAATTATCTAAAATAAGACTTTTTTTGCAATTTTATGGAACTTTTAGCTATTTTAGGTCCAAAAATCCTTTTATCTTATCGTTTTTGTGATTAATTGCCTAAATCAGTGTTCCGCACCAGCTGCCAAAACGCCGCCAAAATCTAGGAAAAAATAAGATATAGTCAAAATGTTTTTCAAGGAAGAAATTATGGTTTCTGCCCAGAGTATTTACACTTTGTATTAAGACTTTTTCAGCTTTTCAGCTTTTTTTTCTCACTCTTGCAGGTTGTTGATGGGGTTGTGAAACGCCAGAACATCAGGAGAGCTTCGTCAGAAGAGGACAACGATGACGATGATCTAGAGACGTCGTCGCTTCCGGTTGTCGCGCCGACGAATCGACCCGATACTAACAGGAAACCGTTAACAAATAACCAACAAAGCGGTGATGGTGTACCTATTGACGTCAAAAATTCGCCTCCTCTAGAAAATGTAAGTGCAACTTGGATCAAATTCATCTCAGGCAATTTTCGGGGGTTTTTTTTATCACAGATGTATCATTTGTCAACCCTGGAGAAATAGAAATAGTTTTTCTTAACCCTTTACGAGAGTCTATTGACAGAAATTCTTTGATATTTTAGATTTTTATAATTTTCTCTTACGCCATTTTTGAATTAGTATAAAATGGTTTAACATTCAGCCAAGACGTTAATTAAGAAATCTAGACGAGTTCTTCGTCAGGTCATTTCGTTTGTTTTTTACTTTAAACTGAAAACGGGTGTTTTTTTGAGAATCAACGAATATAATAAGATAAGGAAATATTTTCTCAAATTACTTTCGTAACATGATTAGGCCGATCGCCTACACAAAGATATGACCCGATTTGTTGTTTTAGCCATTGTCGGAACCAACTTCTCAGATAATATTCAGTTCATCTATTCTCCTCAAAACAATAAGACTATAATATTCAATAAAAAAAAGAAAATATTTAACAATCGGGAAAAATGTCAAAATTGTCAAAATTTTCACTCTGTTAGTGATCCTAAGGAGTCCTTAACACACCATTTCGGAAATCCAAATCGTTTATTTGTTTGCCTCCCTTTCTGTGATACTGAGATATAACAGCATGTATCTAAAGGTGTATTGCACGTTATGTGTGTATTTTTAAAAAACTTACAAGATGATAAAACAGCAATTTGCGTATAATATAGAATTCCTGCCCTATTGTCAAAACCAATTAGCGTATATGAATCTAATTCTTTAGGTTTTTATTGTTAAAAACGTGCCAGTAAAAGTTATATCTCAAAATCGCTGTTTGGGAGGTAAACAAACCAACAAATTGAATCTCCGAAATGGTGTATTGGTAGAATAATGCAAAAGAATTTGAGTTTAGATCGTACAATAAATGGAATATCCAGCAATGCGAGAGAGTACCGGGATCTCTAAAGTAGTCGATACCTGAAAATTAAGAAATGTTTGGGATATTTCAGCATTTTAATCACAATCACAATATGTCTCAAACAGTCATGACAGGTTACTTTCAACGTTATAGTATAAAAGAAACTCGTATGAAATCCATAATCAAGAGGTTTTATATGATCGGTGTATTTTGACCCCCCCCTCCCCCGTCCCATATGTACATTATAAACTCATTGCATCGAGAGTTTGTTATATTTGAAAATTAATAAAGATTATAATTTTGATCAATTCACTTGAAATTTTATAAATTTTCGATTATAATTTATAATTTCTCAGAATCTAAGGGGGAATTTTTGACTATTTCTATTTCTCAAGATGAGAAAAAGTACTGTTGTTATACCGGGGGTTCTTCATAACTGGAATCTGCTGTATAATGTACATCAAATTTTACCGATGCGTTTTTCTTATGGATAGAAGATAGAAATCTGTCCTTTTTATCTTATACAATCTGATTTTCACTAGAATGTATTTCGTTATCAATGTCAATTTTCACTTTTTGACCGTTTTCATTTTTTTTTTTTGAGGAGAAAGGTTTATCGAGAATAAACTCGTCCAGTTAATTTGCTCATGACAGTTGACTAGACATCATTCCAACCCAAATATTTCAGCTAAGCTATATATCAATAATTCTAAAGAAATGTTGGTTTGATTTTTTTTTGCAAGGAGAAAAAGTTGTGCTTTTTCTCACACGATTGACGCAAAAAACCCGAAATTGATCACATTTACGAGATCTATCATCAAAAACCACTAAAATACCTCGGCCGAGATAGGGTCGAAGGCAACATTAAATCAATGCAATTTCTTTTTTTAAACGTTAAATTTTATGTGATGCAAAAAGTTTAAGTTAGAAAATAATTTGCAGCTAAAATATTGATATTCAGGTGTCAAATTTGGTTTGTACGTAAAGCTACAGGCGACCTCTACACTTTTCAATTGCAGAAATATGACGTCCTCAAAGCGAAGACACGGCAGGGGGCTACATCCCCGTTCAACCCCCAATGGCCGAGATTTTGGCCCTCCGACAGGAAAGTAACAGTAGTCTACAATGTAGCGGAGCAAAATACAAATATTTCAAATCTACAACTTTAAAGAATTGTCGCCAAATTGGAAAATTGGAAATTACATTGTCAAGATTCTAATTGGTTCATATAGAAGCGTTTTTATCATTTTTTATTTTCATAAAACATCAAATTGTGACATTTTAAATTGAACCAAAAAGCTTCTTGACGATGGCATTCATAACCAATCAAACAGCTAAAATTACCAGAATTTGGCGACAGTTCCTTAACTGCTGAAAATTGTTTTTATGGCGATAGACCTATACAGCCCCTTCCCCCAGACCTGGTGTTGACATTTTCATGACATTTTTCGACATGTTTCGGCATATTACGACATTTTTTGACCGAAAAATGTTGTCCACCCAATCGAAAAATGTCAACACCACGTTTGAGTCTGTGTGTGTATGTGGGAGAGAGGGGGGGGCTATAGAAGAATCTGCTGTTGGCACTGTTTTACTGTTGCGCCTGACAAAAATATGTTTCTTTACTCTTCTTTTTCTTTTAGAAAAATAATATGGAACAGAACATGAATGGGGCTGACATAGAAGTTGGTGACCTGACGCAATTTTCTATTCTGTAAGTTATAAATCATCAATGGGCACATTTTGACCCTTTTTGACACCTTTTTTGACCCATAAATTTTTGTAACAGTTAGTTTTCCAAAATGTATAAATGCAAATTTCCATGTCATTCATTTTTTCTATAAATGAGAACATTTTGTCCTTTTCCGGCCGGGTTAATAATGTTAAGAATATGTTCAGTAAAAAGTAAAAGAATATAAAATTTAAGATATATACATATAGCAAATCATTGTAAACAATATTCTGACGATGTTTGATCTAACGAAACATGTCAATCCATGAAATGAAATATGATTATTTTTTTGAATTCTGGTGTTTTTCTTAAAAACTCTCATAACTTTTGTTACAGTGGATTCAACAATTAGATTGGGGGTGGGAGCTGGGTCGATATGCTGACAGGAGTGTGCAAAGGAGGTATTTTTCCGAGCACCCGTTTTTACAGGGCTTATTTGCTGAAATGAGACCTTTATCTACAGAAAACTTTACATGAGCAAACTGTATCACTGACGTTTATAGACCTTTTATTTCTACGGGTAAATTTTTAGACCTATTTTTACGGAAACCGAGAATTAGAAACAACCCATTTCCCTGACACATCCTGTCAGCGCTCATGTGGAATTTACTCTCTCCTCCTCCCCCCTAATATGTTATGACGGACTTTAGAATCTTAATTGATGTTTTGCACATCACATGTAACACATACTTTTTACTCTTTAGGCCTGCTCCTCAAGGCACCACGATGAAATGTCGAATAACACGTGACAAAAAAGGTGTCGACAGACAGATGTTCCCTACGTACTACCTACATCTTGAAAAAGATGATGGTAAAAAGGTGAGTTCTCTTATTTGATTGGTTGGCGATTGCGTCATCATGAATCTGATTGGTGGGCATAAAAATGTCACAATTTGATGGTTTTTAATAGTTGAAAATTTTGAGATAATTCTCAAGTGTTTCCCACATACTACCTACATCTTGAAAAAATTACGGTAAAAAGGTGAAGCTAGTGTGTTTTTTTTACCCTATTTCTACAACAGTCAATTCATTTAGAGGTCTCCCCCTGATACTGTTACTGCTATTGTACAAATGAAAGGTCACCAATGGTCGGGAAAGGTCTTGGATGGTCGGGAATTGTCGGCAATAGTAAGAACAGGTCGATCTAATGTTTAAAAACCTTAAATGTGTTGACAAATTTTGTCCCCTCTCTTTGGACTCGTAATCAAAGAAGTCAATGTTTTTCTCACTATCTTAACAATTTTATAGAAAAACTAGGTGTATTTCCGGTATATTTCCGGTATATTTCAGACTTAAAGAGACCAACACACTTAACGAATGGTCGGAAAAGTCAGAAAAAATCGAGAAAAGTCGCCATCATTTTGATAGATAGGGCTATATAGGGAATTTTGCCCACAATATTCATCTTTTCATAGCAATTCTAAGTAATTTTTAGACGAGTCGATCTTAGTGTCAACATTAGTTCTAATATTTAAAACAACGTTTTTTCAATACATATTGTTTCATGCCCGTGTGTGGGGCAGTCTTCAGTTGAAATTTGTAATCTAAAAATTCATCCAGGCAGGATCCAAATGAATTATTTTCAGACATAATTTATTTGTTTAACGTCAAATATAAATATAGAATTTTGTGGCATTATACAGCAAGTGCAAGTTTTTCAGTACAAAATATAAATGTATATACGCGTTATTATTGGAAAATTTCTAATTTGATATATTGGAAATTACATCATCAAGAATCTCATTGGTTGATTTCAAAATGTCATCATAGAAATGTTTTTAAACTTATAACAAAATTGTTAAAATTCTTAGTTGAACCAATCAAAATCTTCATGACGTAATTTTCAACCAATGAAAACTGTAATTTTACCTATGCAGGCAAACCCCGCATTACAAGAACTATGATTCTCATAAATAAATATCATCTTCTCTAAAAATTTATTTCAAATAAATATTTACATGTGTTTTTTTTATAAAGAAGCAGTCTTAAAATATGCATATTTACTGGTTCTTAACATGTTTCACTATTTATCTGATCTTGCTATTGAAGGAAGTCTAGATATCATAAACGTTTTATAGAACGTTTTTATGGATATAGATCGATAAAAAGTAAAAATGCAAAAAGAAAACACCATGTAGAGCCCTATGAGTTAGCCTGAATATGCTTAATAACATTACGCTTATAAAAAACATGTATTTTTTTCTTTTCAGATATTTCTCTTAGCAGGTCGTAAGCGGAAGAAAAGCAAGACGTCCAATTACATCATCACAATAGATCCAATAGACTTGTCCCGTGCAGGTGAAAACTTCGTCGGGAAACTCAGGTGTGCCCACATTCTTAGATGTTAATTCAAGTTTTAAGTTTCAACTTTGTTAGTTTTTTAACTATTTTTATGATACGATTTAAACGGGAGAGGGGGGGGGGAAAGAAAATTGTGGTGGAATAGGGGTGGCTGCTTTTCGCCAAAAATATTTACCATTGAAAAATAAAAAAACTGCCCTAAAAAATATGTTTGTATGAGCACTGTCCGCCGCAAGACACAATATGCTCCGCGCAACCACCATACCGCCCTTGTATGAAAAATTATGACAGCGATACTTCATTTGAATTTTGAGAACATCACTAAGGATAAAAAAAGGAATACTAATGCGTTAGGTGTTCAATGTTTTAGGTCGAATATGGTTGGCACGAGGTTTACTTGTTATGATGGGGGACAGAACCCTAAAAAAGGGGGCGTCCTATCTGACGGCTCCAACCTCCGTGAAGAAATGTGTGCAATAATATATGTAAGTAAATATTTCTTCGTACAAGTCCCTCATTAGGAATTTCGTTTTATTTTTTGTGACCTGATGTGACCCCTAGTCGAGCTGAAATATGATTTTTGATGCATTTAGGACATATATTTTTGCATATATATATATATATATGTAGTTACGTATTGATAAATCTTTCTGTTTTCTTTAGGATACAAATGTTTTGGGGTTCAAAGGACCAAGAAAAATGACAGTCATAATTCCTGGTATGGGATTGGATCATCAAAAAGTTCCAATACAACCTGTCAACGTAAGATGATGTCATCACTTTACTACATTACCCGGACACGAAAAGTCAAAACATTTTGAAAAATTATAATAACAATAACTCAAAATAGGAATAGATATTTTTAGATGATTCTTTTGCCAATGAAAGAAAATTTAATACTTAACCATGTTCAAAAATTAAATTTTAGGGGTAAAATGGGTAATCCCCAAAATTACCCAAAATGTTCTGGACAGAAGTTCAATCAGTTCATTGTTCTCATTTTACTCTGTATTTTAGGAAAACGACTGTTTATTGGAACGTTACAGGCTGAAAAACATGGACAACTTGATTACCCTGCATAACAAAACTCCTGTTTGGAACGACGGTAAGCAGCTAAGGTTTATGTCTGATTCAACTGTCAAAATGTCTTCGTACAATGGGTGGCTCAAGACATTGATTTGTGAGCCACCCCTTTATACAGGGTTCAGAATTATTGAAAACTCTGGAAAGCTTTCGAAAAAATGTACAAGTTTTTAATTTCATCTGAAGATCTATGGTTTTGATTTTTGGAAGTTCTGATACCTCGAGATGCTTAAAAACAAAATTTTCTTAACCGTCTTACCATGCAGACCGGTAATATTTAGAAATCAAGGGTTTTCCATCTAATCATTTCTATTTACATCACTGGGAATGCAACGCGTCAAGTTGCATGTCATTTACAATTCATTTACAGGTTTCTGAAAAAAAAAATTGACAAACTTTCTGAAAGAGTCGGGAAAATACTCAGACAGTAATAATCCATCCTGCTCTGTGTAGATTGATCATTTTGAATTGAAACCTCTTTTTCACATGTGACTATTTATTTCTGAGCAAAAAAGAATGAAAATGGCCGTTTAGAAAAATTGCCCACGATGCTAATGAGATTTCTAACTCACATCAACTAGCTCCAAGATTTCTGAAATATATTTTTCAGTTCTCTTGGGAAAATTTGGAAGTTACTCTTTTTTTTCGCAATAATGTGATCTATTTTTGTATCTTTATACCGTAAAATACCGTAATTCCTCGATTAAGCGCCGCCCTCGGATAAGCGCTGCAGTTTTTACTTCTTTTTAAATAAGCGCCGACCTCGATTAAGCGCTCAACCATAGTTCGGCGGTGCGTTGCTTAATCGAGATATTTCCTGTTATAGGAAAATATTATCACTGTTCTTAATGACCCATAATAGTGTCACTTTTTACCCGGTGACATAAGGGAGGTGGTACCCGAATAAAGTGACAAACGGTGACATAGGGATGGGGTTGCAAAAAATGCCATTAGTACGGTGACGTCCTTTTTAAATGACCCCTAATTGTTTTCTAATGCTTCTTACCTTCCAGACACCCAATCTTACGTGTTGAACTTCCACGGGCGAGTGACACAGGCGTCTGTAAAGAACTTCCAAGTTGTACACGAAAACGATCGTAAGTTTTTTACCTGTTTCATTTTTGTTTCGTTTTTATTCTTCTTTTTGTTTACAGAAAAATAGCTAAGGTTGAAAAAAATACAATTAAATAAATAAAAGGCCTCGCACTTTTCTCTTTTTGATCGCGAAGCGATTTTTCAACATATTACGCGTAAAGTAAATCAATAAATGATGCAAACATATGAGTTAGTTCACTATGTTCACGAAGTAGATATTTTTTCGCAGGATATTTCAAATATCGGAAAAAACAACAAACACTTTTTGTGTCAATAATTTAATTTGACTATTTATTTCTGATTTTTATTTAAATCTATATAAGGAAATAGTGAAAACAGAAGAAGGTAGCTAGCACTTGGACGGGGTTTAAAGGATTTACGCGATAAAATAAATTTGCTTGCAATCTAGCTCCGCGACCCTTCTTTAAAAACACTTTTCTGAGTAGTAGAAATTCGTGCCGCTTTTTCTCTTTCATAATAAAAAAAGATTATCACGTATTGATAACGCTTCGCTTTTTTGTTGTTGTTCTTTCCAAAAAGTCATTCGTCATTCGTTGCATTTGCACGCGTTGTCTATTAAAACTACAAACTTTAAAGCGTCCTCGTAACGCTTTTTGAGATACCTCTCTTTTACAAAATAATCTCTTATGTATTTTTTTTTTAAAGGAGATAATATTAAATTGATTATTTTGTATGGGGTTTTGCCATGGCAAAAGATAGATTTTTTTTTTCTAGAAAACAACATGCATTCTTCAATGGCATTAAATAAAGCCATATGCAGAAGCTTCCTAGAGTATTACAACAACATGATAAAAAACATAATACATAACTCAAAAATAAAATAAAAATGAGAAGGTATAAGATTTGAATTTCATTTTATTTTTGACAGACTTTTCTCATTATCTTTTGAATGCAAACCCTGTTTTTCACAAAAAATGGCACAAATATAGGTTAAGTTGTTACCTTTGCCCTGCCAAAATTAGAAACCACAAGTTTCTATATTTCAGTGTTTCATGTCACTTAAGGTGAAATAAAAAGTTCTTCATATCTCCACGAATGTTCGACCATTTTTTTTGGCGATTGTATAAAATTTCATTCTCTACTAATATCAATTCACTCTGAAAAAATTAGATCAAGAAAATAGCAGGAAGGTACTTTCTGTAAATTTACCTGCACGTTGGCATGGTCAGTAGTTAAGTGTGCCGTGGGTTTTGCTTATTGTCTTCTATCTACACATCAACACACCAGGGTGGCAAAAAAACCTTCTTCGTGTCAGCGAAAATATAAGTAACTAATTTTCGTGTCTCTTATCTAGCATAACTAGAAAGATTTTCTTCTGAATATTATAGGGAATATAA
>JAUKPT010001981.1:0-14022 GCA_032273505.1 Nanomia bijuga | reverse complement strand
TGCATATTCACACGATAAGTAGTTTTTGAGATATCTGATTCAGGATCGGTTATGCTGGTTACGGAAAAAAAATTTGCGTCCCGGCCATTGATTTTCATTGTCCTAGTTAAGATTGAATCTATTGGCAAATATTAGCAATAAGATTTTGTTAACAAAAATTTGTCTTAGTAAACAGCTATAGGCTACAATCTGTCCCAGTCAAATGTTGCCGGAATTTTGTGATGTCCTGGTGGGATTTGCCATATCCCGATGATAAAAAACACCAACAACTAATGTTCCGTTTTTCTCACTGTTCCTGTAAGACTCGATGTTAATAATGTAGAATAGTACCATTTAAAATTCTAAATGTATAGGTCAGTATTAATTTCAAATGATTTCGTAAAAAACAAACAATTAAAAATATGTGTCACCAAGTTAACTTACCCTTTCTACTAAATCTCTGTTTTCACATAATAATTGGTCATATTTATCTGTCATTTGACTTAGCCTCGTTTCTGCTGATTCTAGTTTGATTATTTTCAGCTGTTGCTCAGATAGCGTGTGTTCTAGAACTTTCTTCTCGTCTGAAATAGCCTTCAATTCGTCTCGAATGTGTTTAATCTAGAAATTAAGTAAATACATTATTATCAAATGGATTAAAACTTGCAAACTTAGTTTTATATTAAATCAAGTCAGTTGGTATAATCTGATTATTTGCATAAATTAGATAGGGGTTTGTTTGCAAGAATTCGAATATTTCATACCTCTGTTTCCCTGCGATTGCATTCTGATGACTAAAAATGGAAAAATTAAAAAGATTAGTAAACAAAATGATGGTGTTTTATTTACTATTATGTACATTAGAACCATCAGATAGATTTGGATTAACATTTCATTTCATTTTTTATGAAAACGCTCAGTCACACTTATCTTAATAATACTTTTATCACATATCGTATATACAAACCTTGTGTTCGAGTTCCTTTTTCGTTTTCTGTAACAGTTGTGTGATTTGTGATATTGACTCCGACTTGAGATTGATTTCTTTGTCCTTCTGCTCAAGCTAGGAATTAGAAAACCAATGAGTGATAACTTGGATATAAAATAAAGCAAAACTTCATTTTTCAGGCATCGGTATGAAGTAAAGAACTAATAGCTTACCTTGATGACACTGTCAAGAAAGATATTTCTACAATTATACTTTTGTACTGATCGATACCATTTCTCTAATTCTTTATGTTGTTACACTTAATCACCTTCATGTTTTTTTTAGATTATAACACGTTTTTCCTCTAATATGAGTAGTATATAAAAAAGACCTTAGTCTTTGTTTGACAAAAAATTGTATTGCAAGTAGATTGGTACCACCTTTTTAGGACATGTGTTCACTGAGCGTTACTAAGCATTTAAGGTAACGTTAAGTATTGTTTCTACACACTTTTTTAACACTAGTGCACTCCTAAAGCTCTTTGATATAACCTATTATTTCCCAGGTTATGGTCTAAAAGTAGCAAGGTACGAAAAGAGGGAAATAAAGTATGGAAAAATATGCAGATCTTTGAGTCTTTTTTTTAAGTACTCATTTAGAAGAGAGAAGTAAAGTACTTACAATTGCCATGTTTTCTGATTCTTCTTTTAACTCATCCTGAAAAAGAAAAAATATAAGTACGAATGATAACTAGTAATGAAATCACTGAGGTTAAGTTGAGACTGGCTTACAAAATGTTTTTTTGTACATACCAAAAGCGTTGCTAAATCAAAAGGTTTCATTTTGCCTGGTAACAGGACTGGAAACTTCATATCATAATATTGCACACAGATTTCTTCATAGAAATATATCAAAAATTGCTCATATCAAATTTACTATGAATCACTATTATCTTCTTGTATATAGCATTAATGCAATCTACAATTTTTGATTCTCGTGATTTATATGAAGTAATTCGCATGATTGATTTGCATCAATAAGGGATATGTGCCTGATACATGGTAAGAGGTAAATGCCATTCATATGTCTAACCAGAGCACCAGGGGTACAACATTGTAGAGAGATGCAAAGAACGTCTGAAAGAACGTTATTGGCAATGCAAAAACGTCAATGTCGTCAACTTTACTGGAATGTCCCTCTTGTATAATAAAATTCAATTGAAAAAGAATCATTTCAAATTTAATATTTTGTCCTCATTGTTATTCTTTCTTATCAATACTCAGGAATAATAATTTAAGCTAGAAAGGGAATTGCATCAACAATTATTCAGATGACAAAATGAAGCTCATAAATTTTAGGTCGGGATAAAGATTTTGTATAGCATCAAACGATGATCGTTACTTATCAACTGAAAAATAACACAGCATAAACATATGAGGCGAACAAATATACAAATATGAGGCGGAACATCCCATCACTAATAACCACAACAAGTAACCTAGATTGATAACATCATATGACGAATTGAGTCCAAATACTTTACCTCGACGTAGAATAATCGTCTGGATAGATATTGTATTAGTTCGAGAGATTCAAATCTAATCCTCATAACTATGCTATCTTAAAAGAACTTTGCATTGCTGATCTTTAACTCTCAAACCCTTTTTCAAGATTTTATGTGAACTGTAAAATGTTTTGTAGGGGACCTAAACCCAATCCTGAATTCACAATTTACGGTCTAGACAATACTTGATTAGAAGATTATTCTTTGTTTTGAGAATCATTTTCTTTTCATGTATAAACTACCTATTCATCTGTTTTTATCGTGTTTGCGAAAGAGGAAGTGATGGAGGAAGTAGATATTGATCATCCTTCTAAAATTTGCTTCACCTTTTTTCACTTCAATTTCATTCTATAAAAAGTTATGACAAGGATACTAAATTATCTGTCAAAATTATATTCACAAAGGTTGTGTTTTCGAAAAACATACTTATTTAGAACTGGGATAAATATATCGTTAAGTTGTAGATATTCTAATAAATAAGAAAATAATTACAAGAAGCGTCATTTTTAGTCAATTTCATTTATAAACTGATGAGGCAAGCAGTTTGTACAGCTTATACCTGTAGATACTAGTAGCCGCTGGCGAGAATTTGTAAATTGATTCCAATAAATTACTAAAAATGACGCTTATCGTAATTATTTTCTTAATCAAATCAATAGCCCAAAGGTGACTTATTCTGATAAATGTAAAAAAAGCCATCGTAAAATAATCATCAAAACTTACCTGCATAGCACGAACAACTGTCTCTCGATTCTAAAGAAAACAAAAATTCCATCAATTTAAGAATTGACCTGCATTTGACAATAGATCAAACTATGATTTCTTGATTTGTTGACAAAAGCGACTTAAAATCAATTGAAAATCACTTTTGACTACATTTAGAGGGGGTTTGCCTATAACCAGACACCGTCTGTATCCAGACAGTTTGAAGATTCGGGTTAATAATGAAAAAAAAATAGAAAAAAGGTTAAAAAAATTATTTCGTACATCAAAACCTACATCATCTGGCTGCACGAGTAAATAATTATTTTCTAGGTATTTATTGTTCTTCAGTAATTAAGCGAAATAAAAGGTGTGGTATGAAATAATTTCTGACTTTTTTCAAATTTTGTACTTCAAGTTTGAAACGACACGCATATAATCTTTGAAAAGGGATAAAAAATTTATTAGAAACCATTTAAATGGCTTAAATGTATAGAAAAATCATCCTTCTTAATGACCTATTATAAAATAAAACAATTTCCAAAGCAAGCTTCTTTAATTATTCCTTTTAGTACAAAAGGAGGAAAAAAAGAAAGTAAACAGCCGAAAACAAAAAATGGAAATGGCAAGAAAGGCAGAAAATGAGTGAGAATCGAAGGGACATTAAACTCAAATGCTCATGCCGATAATTCCAAGAAAATCTCTAAAAAGAAAAAGTATGTTATCACTGACAGTTGTTTAAGTTGTGGCAATGTGTATAATATCTTTAGATGTATGTAAATGAAAAAGTAAAATCGTGGCTTTGTCAACAATACTTTTAATTTTCATTATTGTAAATATTTATGTGTATAAAGATAGTTATACATAAAACTAATGGCGTTTTTATTACTTTTATCATGTGTTTATCATACTGGCGACAAGTGATGTTTTTAGGCGACTTGACACCAATGTACTAAAGCTAAATAGATATTTTTTGAATAGTTGGTTTTTGGAAAATCTTAAGGTCTAATCTGAACTTTACCAGGAAAAAAACAAATACCAATCAACTCAATTGTAGAAAATTTTGATTCAAGATCAAGCTCAATATATCTGCCCTGCTTCTTTTAAACCTTGGCGTTTGAAAAATTTATAAGCTTAAAATTGAAGAAGAAGTAGATCAATCTTTCTGCTTAACACTAGAAAGAATGTTAACGATCAGCCTTCTATTGTCAAGCAGCTTTCACCTCGCTTCCATGCAAGCATGACGCAGTTTTCGGGAAGGTCTATTGTTAAGTGTCTTTTTGAAGGCTCATCAAAGATTTCATTCACAATTACGTGCCTTGGAATTGTCTTAGGCGAATGTTATTTCTTCACGGAGGCACATAACGAGAAAATTTGATACCTATTTCTTCCGAAAATTTTACGTTATTCATTCTCTAACTGTTTAAAATTGTAACAAACATATATAATAGACCTTTTCGCAATAAGCGACGCCAAATTGGATCCATACACGCAAGATAATTTGTTTTGAAAAGATGAGTAAAAAATTATTTTTTTAAGCGTGAAGATAAGCGATATAGTAAGCTTAATGTCTTATTGTTGTGTCAAAAATAGAAAGTGAAAACATAAAATAGAAAGTATTATGTTACATTTTGATGCACAACGTAGCTAGGGATTAATTTTTTATTGTGGTGAATCTATTTTAGAAGCATGATAAGATATTTCAAAAATTAGTTAATTATACACGTAAATATAAATCATACAATTTGAATGCACCAATTAATTTGCACCACCAACAAATGGGACAGATTTTTGAGAATGTATAAAAGGTTTCAAAATCCTAGTTTCATTCATATATTTCTTTTATAGTCAAGTAAATATTTTTTGTTTGTCACACCTCATTGAAAACAAAACTTTTAATAAATAATGACGAAATTATATATTTAGATTTCGTACACAATTAAAACGTATTTATGAATAACTTTGATACCGCAAAATGTAAAAAATCTAACGGGAGAAATTATGATGCGTCGTTTAATGATCCTTGTGGTTATAAAGGGGGTAAAATACGTCGACATTTACATTCCATTCCATGGATTGCGATACCGATGAAGAAAAAAGTTATTCATTTCTGCATATATTTGTATGCTACGATCAAAATATTTTCCTGTTAACCATAAGGCACTTTCCTGAACTCAATACTCACTGTCTATCATCTTCTCCAAATGATACTTAGAATCTTTAAATCTTCTTGGGGACATGGGACTTGAATTTCTTATAAATCTATTTTAGTTGAATATTTGAAATAATATGGCGGTTAAAGTGTTTTTCTTTTTTGACCCTGGGCATCGATCACTTCGAACCTTCTCTGAATATCTTTGTGTGATAATGAAGTTACAATTGAAAGTAGTCACTACCTACGAACTAACAGAATATCTAGATAAGGTTAGGTTTATAAATTGATTGTTAGAACAATTTCCATTTGTGAGAGTAAAGTAAGTTTGATAAAAGAAAGATTCTCATCTAACTCAATGGCTAGAAATTCCAAGAAAGAATATGTTCGTAAATTTTCAGAACAGTTCTCTTAAACTTATCTATAAAAATCACGATAAAAGAATCAGAAGATGATTAAAACCAGCTGGGAAATAAAATCTATCTATATTATCATTGTAAAAGTTTCATCAAAAAGTAATTCGAAAGAAACCTCCTTTTAGTAGGTTTTCAAGTCGAAGTACTCTGAGCTGATGAATTATAAATCCAAATTCCCCACTTATACAATAAAAGGTGATGTCAAACTGCTTGGAGCAGCATAAAAGAAGATTAAGGGTGACTTAACTCTACCTAAGGACTTAAAATCTACTTGAATATTTGGTTAATATGTTAAGATATTCAATGTTTTTCAAGTTTAAAAGTGTCGAATCGGAATATAATCTCAATTTAAAAAGTATCCTTCGAGTTTTATCAACATTAGATAACTTTAGATTTCTTTAAGATTAGCTCATAATTGAAAAAAAATAGACCAATTTGAATTAAAATGACTTGGTTTAATGAACTCATAAGAATCAGGGAAACATGAACATCAAGCAACCCCAAAAGTTAACTGAAACTTAAAAAAATCAAGAATAAGCCAGCCCCACCCAAAAACCGCCTTTAATTAGATGCTTAATCATATTACATTGGTAATTAGTGCTAATACTGCAATATCTGCTACAGTTAATAGTTCGTTGTATGAGTATGTGGAGAGATGGCAATCGGACCTCTTTGTGATGACAAAAGTGGTCAGTAGCTGAGACAAACACGATATTTTCACGAGAATGACGAGAACAAAAACTGTAAAGGCATTTTCTGACAGTAGTTGTTGGTTGTTTATAGACCCAGGGAAGATAATATCGGTGGTAACTGGAATTGATACTTTTGATAGTAAATGTGATCTAGATGATTTTAAAACGTGTCTTGCAGAATTTTTAAGAACTATTTTTATTTCATAGTACTGGGAAATCATTTTTTTTTTAAATAATTCTGTTTATGATTTCACTTGATTGATACAAAAAGATTCTTTATTCATAAAATCTTTTCACATTTCCATCTCTCTGCTCATTAGAGAGTCCTTAAAATTTTGAATGAGTCTTTGGATTTAATGAAAAATATTGTAGAAATTCTGATGTCGTAATTTTTAATTTTGATAGAACCACAAATTGTGAGCTTTTCAGGGATAGTCGATCAGAACCTTGATTATGTTATTTGTAACCAATCTATAAGTGGAATTAGCCATTTTTCAGAGATAAAGTTTTGAAAAAACTACAAATTGTGAGATTTTTAGGGATGGTCAATCAGAACCTTGATGATGTAGTTTTCAACCAATGGAATTAGCCATCTTTCAGCGAGAATTAGGTGATTTTCAATTTTAGCTGATAGTTCCTAATCAAATGAGTTTCAACAAGTTATGGTAAAAATTAGATCATTTTTAAAGCAATTGCTGAAGTAGGGATTATTGTGAAAATGATTTAAAAAGTATGAGGAAAACTGATGGGTACTTTTCACATAACAGTATCCGTTTAGTTTCATGAACTGTGGTTTAAGTGACAATTTCTATGTTAAATAGACAAAGGCCTCGACAGAAAAAGATTATTGATTAAAGTAATTTTTCTTTGATTTTGATATTCTATTCCTATAATGGCTACCACACAAATGCTTTGCAAAAATAATTCATTATAATCTAAATAAAATCAAAAAGAATTCAAGGGATTTTGAACCAAATGAAGAAAGATTCTCTCGGTAAGATGAACCGATTAATTAAACTACGTTGGTGGTGGATGAATAATTAAGTTTTCTTTCCATGAGTTTACATATTAATCAGTCTTCTGGTAAACTCATGTCGATACGTCATTTCTTCGTACATGTAGTATCTATTATTTAATTGACAATACTTTCTGAATCGACCTTTGGACCTGTTGTTTAGTCCCGTCTTTGGAACATGGTTTTATAATAGATTTTATGTAACAAAAAGTGGAGAAATAATGTCCCCAATATCATTAAATTTCTAGGAATGTAAATCATTACTAATTACTTCTAATCTATCCATATTCATGGAGCATATCTAGTCCAGTCATTTCAGGGGTGAAAGGATGAAAAGATTTGAACAAAAGTGGTTTTGAATTTTAATAATTTATTTTTGTAATCTTCTTCCCCACGACTTACTGAATAACACGGTCTGGCAAGTTTCACTGGATGGCTTCAATATCTCAATTATGGTTCAAGATATAAACATCTAACTTTACATACATGATCATGAGAACGGTTAGGGATCTCATGCCAAAGATATAGGCAGTTTCTTTTTATAATTTCTAATGGTTTACATACATATGAAGATCATCTATGTTCAATTGTGTACCTAATTGTACGGATTTAGTGTATTCGGTTCTTCATAAAACAACAATCAGGCATATCGTAAAAATAATTGAGGTTAATAGTCATAAGCGTACCGACGAAATTTTGAACAGGATTAAAAGAAAACAAATTAAATGTAAGTCCATCCATGATCTTTATTCTTTTAAACAATAATCTATAGATTTCAACAATTGCAAATATGGGAATGATAATAAGTAAGCTTTTACGCTATTTTAGTCAATTGATATTTAACCCCCGTGTAAGCATACATTGAAATTGTCCATATTTTCCCCCATTACTTTGGCATGACACCCCTAACCGGTATCATAATCATGTATGTAAAGTTAGAAGTTTGTATCTTGTGCCGTTGAGATATTGAGCCATCCGCTGTAAAATACCAGGTTGTATTATTCATCCAATTAAAAACAAAAACTGTGAAAGTCATGTTAATTAAGCGGGGAATCTATATTCCTTACCCATTTCACCAACTCCACTACCCCCCACCCCTTCTCCAATGACCAAATAAGAAGTGAAGAAAGTTATATGAAACTGCAATTTTATTTAATTTCCAAATGTAATGTGATTTTGTTATGAACCCCAAAATGAAACCTTATTACTGCTATTTCTAACAATACTTAATTAAAATCTAACCAATTCAAACAACTCAGGTTTAATAAACTCAGAAAAAATGAGAAATTCAATAATAGAGCAAAAGAGAGGTGTCACCTTCAAGATAAAGTAATACTGCTTATTTAGTTGGAATCATATTGGGGCTTGATGATTGATTGCGAGCTAAGATTGAAATTATCATCGTGTAGCATTTTTAAAACTGTGATATCAAAAGATTTTTAAGTAGAGCCTTTGTTTCATAGTATTGGTACCTTTCAAAACATTTGAATCATTTCAAGGAAAAATACCTTTCTTTGATGATTAGTTATTACACCTTACCTGAGTCTGATGTTTGATATCAATCGTACACACACTGCAGTTAGGGAATCGATGACACACTGGGTAGTTCTTATCATGCATAAGTGGCCTTCCATCTTGTAACGCTTCACAACTTCGACTACGACGAATCGCCGCCTCCCCACTAACATTGTGTCTATTATTAGGACGCGGGTAACTCGTATAAAGCATCCTCTCCTCACTGTTCCTATTGTAACGCCCTGCTACACGGCTCGTCGGATTCCCCCGTGATACCCCTGCCGGTGGAAGGTTCTTTACATCAGAACCTTGTCCTCCCGAAAGTCTACCATTACTTTGATTCTCTTTGCATGTAACAGAGCTACTTGGAATTCTACTCGATTTCTTAGGTAAATGCATTTCGTAAGATTTACCACCTGGCACAGGCGAAGGTGTTTTAGTTATATGCCCGAAGAACTGAAATCTTGTTTTGTTATTAGTATCGTTGTAATCTTTCCCTTTTTCGCCACATTCACCGTTACTCCCGTTCGAGTAGGATTTCGAGGAATCTTCGGCGTTTTTATCGTTATTATACTTTGATGCGTAACTAGATTTATATGGTTGGTGCGGACCAGTAATATCTTCCACGGATTTACTTCTTGACTTTATCTTACTTGCAATATAACTTTTTCCTACCGATCCATATGAAGGCTTGGACATAGTACGTCCTGGACGAGTTGTAGCCATCTTTTATATGGCTTCAATTTTCCAAAATGATATTATCAATATAAACCAAAGATATACTATACAGATCTATCTATTCATGGCCCCATTGGAGCTATTTAACATAAAGTTAGTAGATAAACTTGAATAAGTATTGATAAATTGAGTACCCAATCGAAAAATCACTGCCAATAGTAAACGCTAACATTTATTTAATGATTCTTTTAAACCGACGACCTTTTCGTTTAAAATACTCTTCCTTTTTGACTGTCTAAAATATTCTTTTTTTATATGTTTATGTTTAAATGACAATGTCAATATGATTATTTTCACTATAAGCGACACAATAATCTTTTTTACGGTTCCCAAAATTTTCTATACAAATGTCGTGATAAATCTCGACATATTTTCCTTACACTATTGTAGAGCTATATTTTTTTTACAGAAACCCTCATCTCTCTCATAAATATGTAGATTCGTATTCATAGCTCTTGGGTAACAATATGGAGATGGCTGAAACGGCTATTCACTTGTTTTGAATGTATGGTTCGGGCCGAATTTACTTTACATTCATACATTAAATATGTATGAATACACCACGCGGATAAATAATTAAAGTTATTTTTATATTACTCGGCTATCAATAGCATTATTCGCTGGTCGTTCTCGTTTTGAGGGGAACCTTTAACAACGTGGGAAGATCAGTGCGGGTCGTCTATTCGTACTCAATCCATGAAATGAATTATTAAGTAGAAAACAAAAGAAAAATAAGAATCCTTGTCATCCATGGTTTTTGTGGAGATAATTCATTTGTCCTTGCATTCTTTTTCTTGGCGGTTTTGTCATCCCGAGGACACTTTATGGAGATAAAATAACATCACCTTGTTATAATTAGAAATATTAGTTCTATTAAAAGATTCATTATGCTTAGGGACATACCAAATTCATTAAGGAAATAAATCACTGCAACTCTACTATTCTATGCTTTTATTGTGAAATAAGATTTCATCTTTAAAAAATGAAGAATTTATTTTATGAATCAGTACTTTCATTTTTAACAGTACTTGTGAATATATGTATATACACTTTTGTACAGAGTATGTAGGTATTAAAAGTGATTATGCAAGACTAAGAAGATCAGTCAAGTGATTGCTTTCTAATAATTCTATCAAAACAAGTATAAAGCGCTGGAAATAAGAAGTTTCAACCCAATTGGCAGGAAAAGTATATATTTTGGCGAAATCACTTATGAAAGAAATACAGATGTGCACACACACACAACTAATTTAAATTTGACTCTGAAACAAGTGTTCTCTTTTCCTCTACAAAAAACAAAATGTGTCAACAAACTTAACATCTAATGAAGATCCTACAGGGTGTTAAATTTAACATTTTATCTTTATTAAAATGTGTGCTGAACTTTCTTCTTGTTCCTAAGATCATTGAAAACAATCAAAGTTTAACATGGTAACATTCTTTGATTTGTATTAACAAGCCTCGAAGATTCTTGTAATAAAGATTCGTGTACTAATGAGACGTGGTAGCTTTGGTCAATGGGTAATGTCCTTCTGTCCCTTGAAAATATATTCAATAGAGAAGTATAAAGTTACTTTAAAATAGATATTGAGAAACACTGTATAATGCGATATGCTCTTGTGACACCTAAACTGGCTCAAATCTGACCCAAATCTGAGGAGGTGTCTAACACAGATAAAAAATTAACCTTATCCAAAACTAATCCAAACTAAGAAAAATTGACTAGTTGATTTATTTCATTGACCCTTTTGTTACCCCTAATTTCTAGAGTAATCTTTTTTTAGTTTTTTTCCTCATACAATGACCTTAAATTTGTTGGTATTCAACATTCGAGTGTGTAATACCTTGAGTGCAACAACACTGTTACAGTCAAGACAGCATGCCGTGTGAATTATTAAACGCGTACAATGAATCTTGACAGCTCGTGGTATGTATAGATTGTATTCAAGTGTCGTTGCAATAGATCTATTTGCAAACCTTTGCTAATTGATGTACCACCAAGGACTTATGAATAACCAAAAGACGAAAAGATCAAATCAGATTTTTTTGGGGTATATTAAAGAAGAAATGCGTTACCTTGGGAAAAGAAAGACTACGCGAAAACAAATTGACAAATTGTGTACTATTTGTTTATTTAGTGGTAGTAGGTGTGGGAAAGTAATTGTTGACGCTATGTCATTTTAGATCAAATTCAGTCTGCAAATTAACTTTTGAAAGGAGAACTCTTTTTTCTTTAGATTGTTCTTAAAAAAATATAACTACCTTTTAACCCTATTTTTATAGGGCTTTTTTTCCATTCGTCGTTTATTGGAGGGGTTGTAAAATTACACCCCCTACTTATTTTCCCAAAAAATGATGCAATTTCCTAGATTTTCGGTATGAAGTCCAACCAGTTGCTATTGAAGATTCATTACTGATTGTCCAATAATCAGCATATCTTTTACTGACATCAGCAATTTCCAGAGTCAGGTATACAGAATAAGACAATTTTTGTCCTTTTTCCCATTTTTGAGTGATTTTGGGTCCCAAATTGAAAATTTCTTTTATATAACTTTATAAAACTATGATGAAATTGCGTTATGAGCAATTGCAAAGAAGTGCTTGAACATGCATCAAATAATAGTTACAACATTTATGACTAGTGCTACATATCATTTTTTTAAAGTTTGAGCTGCTACAGATTAGAATAAGCAATTTATTCAATGTACATTAAGAGGGTCACTTCTGTAGAAGTACCTAATATCTAAGGATAATCATGGAAAATAAATGAAAATAAGGTCCGGGAAGGGTAAATCCCATCATTATCTAATGTCTGACTTCTCTTTTTCTTTCATGAAAGTTGTAAATAAGAATTTACTGCTAGTCAAAATTTACTGTATATTTAGAGTGACACCTACCTGTATTCCCAAAGTATAAACATAAACATGTTTTAGTGGATTTTCAACATTAGATTATTTCACAGAATAATTAAAGGTAGAACAATCCTTTATTTATATATAATGACGTTGAGTACTCTACCGTCCATAAAAATGACCAACAGTACAATCTTGAGATTTTGAGAGTAAAGATAAAGAGTTAATTGAAGCTAGGGTACATTTTCCGAATCCTCAGTTACATTGACAAATGACAAGAGATCTTGTATAATGATCAAAGGAAATGATTTCGATAAATTATGCTTTTTTATGTGCGGTGTGTAACTTTAACTGGGTATACGGGAGTCAAACAAAAACCGTAAGGCATTGACAACATATTATATCATGCTTTGCTAATTGGTTTTCAAAACGGTGTATGATTTTTTGTTAATTGATTGCGGCGTTAAGGCCATTTCTGTGAAGAATTGACAAAAAAATGGTCGAAAACTTGGCATTGAATGTTTTTCTCGTAAAATAGCACTATTTTTGTTTTTCTCTACAAAGCAATACTCGATAATATTTTGTTGGTTAAAAATACAACTTGAACAGTCAGAGTACATTTCAAATTGGTTAGAAAATCTCCAGGTAAATTTTGGTACTCGGATTTGATTGATTACTTCGTGTTTTTGACGAATATTAATTCAAATGTCAGATAAATCAATCAATACTGAGTATTTCTAAAGAATATTTAGCATTTTTACCGTTAACTCTTAAGAACCATTAAGTAAAGAAGCCCACGATGACCTTTGAAGGGATGTTTTTTAAAAACAAATAATAGAGCAATAAAGTCTAATTGAAATTGATACCCAATTTTTCACCATTTTTTGACAAATTTCATCATGTGATTTTTTCACAAAATTGACCTTATCTCAGCAAATAATGAACGGATTTTTTAAAGATCATAAACCGAAATTTAAGTTAGGTGTTTTGCTACATAATGAAAAAAGGTGTTTTGAAATTCGATTATCAAATCATGAAGCCTTACGGTTTTTTTTTAAACTAAAATTAGGTATCAATACTGAAATCAATACGGGGAATCCAAAAATGACGGTCCCGAGTCCTAAAAAGAAACAGGTAAACATCCCCACCCCTCTGAACTAGATTTAGCAGGTAACAGACATGCGCCCCAAGGGTCCTTTGCAGGATCTACAAAGCAAAATGAAATAAAAGGTCTAGAAAGAAACTACGCGAGAATTACATTTTTTAGTTTTTTCTTTTTCTTCAATAATAATAATAATACAATTAGTATATATTTACAATTTAAATCAGAACCATTTTGACTACGTTAATGCCAAGCTTTGATAAACCCTTTATCTTTGACCAAATCTTTTAAAGAATCCGTCACGATATAACAATTGCCTTCGTCATATTTTCGAAATAACTCAAGGGTCGCATTTGGAAGAAATTTA
>JAUKPT010001980.1:2282-14024 GCA_032273505.1 Nanomia bijuga | reverse complement strand
TTCGAAAATTGTAGTAAATTTGAAAGGGGGGGTTGAAACACAGATTTTCCACTTTTTTCCGATAAAAAAATTGTCAAAAAATTAAATGCTTCAAGAGGAGTACGAATCCTTCTGATTTATTTTTTTAAGTCACCAGGATATAAGAAAACATGAAAAAGCTGAATTTCTTCTTGATTAACAGGGTGGGTGTTCGTTCTGAATTTGATGCACAAGTCTGTGATTGACTCCAATGAAACATTTTTGACCAAGATTAGAAGTTTGGGCTTCAACCTTAAACACTATGTGAATAATATTTTTCACAATTTTTTTTTTTTAGATGTTATAGCTAGGAATAAATCATCTTTATTCACTTTTAAGCATTTACCAAATTGGAGTGACTCCTAAAATTCTGTCTGCGTGTAATAAAAAGTAAGGTGCCTCCTGAATGACCAGTTGAAATGGTTTATATTAGATCTATGGAAGGAATAAACATACCAATAGCTGAAGATTTTTCCACATGCTCATCTTGAAATATCTCAAGTTGACTATATACTCTGTACGGGCGTCACAAAAAGTAAAAAAATACTAAAAAGTCTTCAGAAATTAAAAATGCCTCTAAAATGATTTTAAGAGTTTGCCTGGTGTTTATGTCTTCGACACACAGAAAGACTACAGCTCAGTTATTAAGTCTATATATTTCACACATCGGTACCTATTCATGACTTCAACAGTCACTAAAAATAAGTTTATCGGGAATTAACTACTAATTTTCTTTGATAAAAGACTTTATTTAACTCAAAATAATTTATAATTTGGAAACATACAGAAATATACAGTTTATGTAAATAAATGACTAAGATGAGAACCGCTTTTTGGTCCATTTTTTATGGAAAGAAGGCCCAATAATTATTTTATGTGATAACTAGTTAAAAGACATAGAAATCAGTCTGGAAATTGACCATATTTGACCTAAATGTCCAATAGTGGGCACAAGGTTTTGACTACATGCTAATATTGCTGTTTTCATGAAAAACAGACTTTGCTCTACTTTTCTAGATTAGGTCTTGATAGCTCTAAACTACTAACCAATTTGGAATAAAACATAATTCTTATCTTTCGAATCACGAAAAAAAGTTGGAGGCGGTTTAGTCTATTAACCATTATTAGATAAGACCTGGTGTGGACATTTTCCAAAAAATTTCAACATGTTTCCACATTTATCAACATTTTTCATCATTTTCTGAAATTTTTAGACAATTCAACTTTTTCAACATTTTTTGACATATTTCATCATTTTTTAACCATCAAAGTCTGCCAGGGGACCTAGAGAGTTTCATAAAATAATATGGGTGGAGTGGAGCTAATATCATCAAAAGAAATGAAAAAAGTGTTAAACAGCCTCCCTGCTACATAAGCAGCCCCATCCAGTATTTTAAAAATAATACCTCAACACCACAGATAGAAAACTTATCAGATAATCTGTGGGTGCACATTATGCAGCTGCTCATAGGTTGAATCATTAACGTACTAATTTACTGATTGCAAAAAATGACATATTCTTGTTTATACATCATATATATCAGAAAGGAGTCCAGGGAATGAATAAAATACTGAATTTTTTTTTCAGACCATTAGAGTGCTACACACATTTTTTTCAGTATGAACTCAAGTCCAAAATTCTGAAATCAGTAAAATACTGAACAAGACTCCTCTCTGGCATATAAAGGTTCCCCCTCATGAAATATGTCTACCATACCAGTATCAGCAAATATCAACCAATATCGGCAGTCAATCTCAGTCGATCCTGGTCGATCTATGTCTATCTTGGTTGATCCTGGTTGATCTTGGTCGATCTCTGTCAATATATTTTGTGGGGGGGGGGGGCTATATAATCAAACCCTGACTAGTGATTTTATGCGTTGTGCAATCCTATATGCTAGAAAACTTGACGGGACAAATGAAAAAGACTACTTAAAATTTTGATGACGTGTTATTCAACGAATATTTAGATTGAACAAGTATCAAGAATTATAATCTTATTCCATGATATTTCTAAATTGATCAACAAAATTCCAGTGTAAAGAAATTAAAGGATCAAACACAAAAATCATTTCATATAAAAACATTAAAATTAACTCAGAGCCAATTCATTTTCATCTAAAAATACCAACTTTTGTGAACAGAAACTTGTGGGCAAACATAACCTTTCATTGCAAAAAAGCAACATGCATGTAACACACGTGTAACATGTGGGACTAGGCTATATCTGACTAAATTTCCCCTTTCTTTTCTTATCTTTATTCATTTTTTCATCGATTTTAACAAGCCCTCCTTACAAGTTGCTTTTTTACCTATTGATGTAAAATGATATACTACTACTACATGTTCTTGTTATCGCAGATTAATACCACCATTTGCTCACAAAGTTTCTGTTTGCAAATGTTTGTACATAGCATTTGCCTATAAAAACAACAACTTCATTTTACTTCATCTCGAAAACAGAAAAGAACGTAAAATGGTGATCCAGCTATGAAAGAAAAACAAAGAATAAATAAGAAAATACTTCAAATCAAAACAATTATGGCATTTACAAAGAAATAATTGAGTCCAGTAGAAAGTTGTGTTGCAATCTTTTTATAATGATTGAAATCCAGGATTTTTCATCAACTGATTGATCTTTTAAAATTGTCTTTATAGTATTGTGTCCAGTAAATGTCTCTCCAACAAAATAAACAAATATAAACCAAAAAAATATAACATAATTACACCATTTTAATCGTTATTTGAAAAAAGTACGCTTATCAATTAGGCTCCATTTCATCATCACTATTCGGAAAAACATCAATATCATCTGAGCA
The DNA here is from genome assembly GCA_032273505.1 of Nanomia bijuga. Taxonomy (NCBI): domain Eukaryota; kingdom Metazoa; phylum Cnidaria; class Hydrozoa; order Siphonophorae; family Agalmatidae; genus Nanomia; species Nanomia bijuga. The sequence goes on along the minus strand of JAUKPT010001980.1, from coordinate 11,187 downwards.
AATTTCACTAGTATTCATCATCGCATTCTCTGGATCATCTCGACGGGTGTAAAAAAGAACATAAGCAGCTTTCGATACTGCAGAGGTTGCATCTGCAGCAGAAACAGAGGAATCATCAAAATAATACCAATTATTATCATATGCGTTAGTGGCATAAGCAGTGTAATGTCCTCCACCTAGGCCACCATAATGATTTGAAACAGCATGTAGATCGTAAACAGCTCTAGGATGGTTTTTGTTCATAACATAATCAGTTAAATCTAATCCATTAATAGGAAAATTTACAAGGACATCTAACTTATCTCTCCAGTATCTATTATGAGAAAATCGTTTTAAGTGTACAACTAGAATTTTTGGTAATGTCCATAAATCAAATTTTTTATATGCTTGCCTATGTTCTTTACATTGTGGACAAAACCATGGGTCATCAGCACCAAGTTTCTCTTTATTAAGAAATAATTCAAGACAGTCGCTAAGTTTGATGTTTGTTTTTGATTTTGGAATGCTATGCAGACTTTCATGCTCTTCAATTCCATCTGCCTGTTTATCATTGTAATATTTTTCTTTACACTTAGGAAACCAATCTAAAGCTAAATGTGATCTAGATGTTAATTTCAGAGGTTCCGGATCATCAAAATGTAACGACTGAATATCACTGGTTCCATTAGAGTTAACAACCTTAATTTCAAATAAAACAGGTACACCAGTAGATTTATCTTTTCCAACGGATGACATTTCTTTCTCTTCATCTTCTTTAACCTTTTCATCATCTTTTATTTTCAACTCATCAAGATCTTCCTCACATTCATTATCATCTGACATTTCTTCGTCAGTTTGTAAATCTTTCACTTCCTCTGAACAATTTTTTTCTTCATTCACCAAATCATTTACTATAGCTGTTGGTACAGACACAAACCGTCTAATCCACCTAAGTATTATTTGATACAAATCTGCAGTAGTGGTGTTAGCTTTAGGTACAGGAACAAGCAACGGTCTCCCAAAAAGTGTGCTTGAAGAACACGAATATGTATACGACTGATATGAAGAACTAGCTCTTATTTCCCTGTGATATATCGGCAAAATGAGCAGCTCATCATCCTCTGCTTTTGTAACATCGACAGGAACTTCATAAACATGAATATCATCACGATCTGTAATGTGACTTAGATTTTCTCGAAGATCATAACGTTTGTGAAACTTAGATGTAAAAACATCAGTCACAACAAGTTTATCAGGATCTGTTCCAGTCATGCTAGCAACAGCATTAATTAAATCCTTTGTTGTGCCCATTTTTGGAACAGTCACCTTCAATTTAATTGGTTTTCTTGAAGGGTCTAACATAACTAAAGTTACTACAAAAGCCCTCTCTTTCTTAACTGGAAGCGGAAGTGACATGTAACAGAATGGATCAAAAGTGATAGACCTTTTATGACATTCTGGACATTCAACAGTGGATTTAAATTGTCCATGAAAATAATCAACAATAATGGAGCTATTTCGTAATGAGTGATTTGTCCAAGCTTCTGCAGCAACAACATCATCAGGTCTTCCTTTGTCATCTTGCATTTCAATGTAGGGCTTTTGTTTCACTCTGTTCAGATCTTCATGAATACCATCTAACAGGAAGGCAAGTAATTCATGAGAATCTTGTTGTTGATAACCAGAAAATTGTGGTGCGAATCTCCCGACCTGCATTTTAAAAGCTCTTGGAGTCACAAAATGGTTTTGACCATTCCACATCTGGTGCATGAGTTCTGCATATGCTTCAGCTATTTTGCCATGCATTCCGAGTGGATTAGTTGGATTCAACTCATGTTTATAAGAATTTGAGACAAAGTATTTCATAAGCGGAGCCGTATTACTCAAACATTGCAATGCTGAATTCATAAAACAAGTATTGCCTATGTTCCCAAGACCACATAATCCAGGTTTGCAGGACATGTATCTTTGTCGATTATTTCCATATCCATTTGAATTTGAATTCGAATTTGAATTTGATGAAAAAGGAGAATAAGAATTTGTTGAAGAAGATTGGTTGCTCGAATTACTTGGGGGTGATGGTTCAACAGGTGATGAAATACTCATTCCTGATGAACTTGACAAAGACCTTGTTCTTGTTTGTCTAGGCCATTCACCATTTTCATTCTTCTGTTCTAATACTAACATTTGTCCACTGCCAATACCAGAGTCTTGTAGGGACTGTTCCATTTTTGTAATTAACTCATAAGTATTTGTCATAAATTTATTCCAGACACGAGTTTCATTGTCAGTTATTCCAAACATTGTTTTCATTTCTTCGACTATTTTACCTATGGTCGTACACTTACTAAATTCTTGAACATAAACTCGTTCCAAATCAGTAAACAAACTTAATTTCAATTCAATAAGATACACTTCGACTTTTGTCTGTTTGTTGTAAATACCTTGTTCAACAACAGTCCGTTTAACCGGTGACTGATCAGCAATAACACCATACCATGCAACAGCACTCTTCCAACCTACATCATTAATAAGTTTGTAGTCACTTCCATCTAATAAATGCTCTCGCAGTTTTGTTCCTCCAACTTGAAATAAGGGAGAATTGTCAATTGGACCAGGATGTTCAGATTCGTTTGCCTTGCCATTACAAGCAGATTCGATGTATTTTTTCCATTGTTTGTACCAATGGATATCTAAGATGTACCAAAGGTCACCAACACTAAGAACTGATTTAGTTGCATCTTTGATCAACTTTTTCTGCTCTTCAAACGAGGGCGTTACAGGAGGAACTTCATCGTAATCAGCTGCTTGGATTTCATCACCATCACAATTTACCACCATTTCTTCTCCTTGTGTTGAAGGTAAACTAAAATTAGCTATTGTCATAATCCGGCGATGATCCTTGATTATACATTGACGCTTGGCTTTTAGGAGTTTGTGTTAATTGGGAAACAGAAATTTTGTATTTTTAACCAAACATCAAATTTTTACACTCACCTTCAGCCATTTGCGTTTAACATCATAGCTGCCATTCCGTAGAATACAAGACTAGCTAGGAAAGCACTAAACCGCATCAAGGAGGAAGTGACGATTTCAATCTCCTGCTTTATAAATAGCAGTTATGTTTAAGGATAAAAACACTGTCTTCGAATCGTTCAGTGTGTTCAGTGTATTTCAATTACTGCTCACATAACATACTTCTATGTTAAAAATATAATAAATGGCGCGAAACCCCCCTTTTTGTACAATTTTGTACAATTTTTGTACAATTCTTTTGCGCGCGTGCAAATTATTCTACGTGACGACACGTAATGACGTCTCGGCTAACAGACCGACATAAATACAACCTTAATCCGACGTCGTGACGACATCGTGTGCTTGCTGGGATACGGAACAAACTTTATTTCTTTTGAAAAAATAAAATGAATTTATTTTGTGTCACACACCAGGCCTGAAAATAAGGAGTTGTTTGTGATGCGTCAAATTGACGCATTAAATATATTTTTGGCGCGTCATCTAAAATTTTGGCGCGTCAAAATTTTTATTATTTCAAATAATTCGTTAATATTATGCGAAATCAAGAAAAAAGTTACGCGTCATCATGACGCGTCAAATTTTGATTTGGCGCGTCAAAATCCAAAAGTGACGCGTCATTGACGTTTGACGCGCCCTTATTTTCAGCCCTGCTACCATATATAACTACACGTCACCGGAGACCATATGCCTACCTTTATGTTACGTAACCTTTGAATAAATTGGTACCATCAGTAACAAAAGAAGACATTAAGTTAATGATCCTCCACCTCCCCATTAACAAGTTTAATTTCTAATTTCTTCATAACTGTGCCTGACTTCTATGATTATAGGTTACTTAATAGTTAGAGTAAAAGACCTACCTACCATACGTCACCGATCGTAACCAAAACCCAGACACCTACCTACCATATCAAGGTTACCTAATAATTGAACGTCCTCTAAGTAAAATTCATAACAATACTAGAAAATTCCAAAAACAAAAGTAAAAGCAAAAAAAGCCTTAGTAGACAAACAGAAACAGGAAATTCTTCTAGAAAATAATAACTTGAATTTATTCTTGATGGTTGTAAATAGTAAATCATAGGGGAAGGAAAAACCTCAAAAGCAGATGGAAAATATTTGGCCAAAAGCTAATTCTCATGGACCGGGTAGAAGAATTCACTTTTTTGATAAATAGGAAAATTCAACTTTTCATTTAATCTTAAGAGTACAAAAGACAAAAAATCAGAAAATCATCCTTTTTGATTGATTTCCCTTCCTGTATTCTTGCCATTTTAATAATTCAATGCATTATTGGAACAAAGGTATGGCATATTGTGGCACTTTAAGGTAAGTGTGTATCGGCATGTTACATTCATCATTTCAGTCATTCTCCAGCAATGAAAAACTGTGAAGAAAAAAATAATATTTTTGTATAAAGGAAAGAAGTATTTGGCTTCATATCAACAATCAAAATGTGGACGGGGGTATCGTTTGTTATCTCTATGAAGATTTGTATAGAGACTTAAACGTGTCAAATCATTTCATCGAAAAATGCAGTATTTAGCCCCTTTTTGCCAAACTATTTCAAGATGAATTGTTCTATCTAATGCAATAACAGTTACTTTCGATTGTATTGAAGAGGTTTGAATTTTTAGAATCTAAATGTTCACGTTTCTCACTTCAAGATGTCACGTCCATTGAAGTCAACAACATTCTTAATGTTCGTTGTCACGTAACATTGTCACCAATTGATCTTTCCATAAATTACGTCATGTTTGCATGGAAGCGAGGCGAAAGCTGCTCAAAATACAGACCATAAATGTCAATTGAAGCAAAGTGTTTTGGTTACAATTCGAGCAGCTTTCGCCTGGTTTCCATACAAAATATAATTTGTTTATTTATTTACGAAAAGGAGTATTGATACATGGCAATGCTCGATATATACCGTTAGAAGGCTTTAATCGATGGGTCGAGTGGAAAAACTAAAAGCAAACCATTGCAACGGAACAAAAAATTTAAATTGAATCAAATATAGGGTCCATTACTAAGCCGTATTTCTGAAAATATATATTTGGACGCTTCTAGACCCTTTTGTAATGAGATCTGAGATACTGATACTTTTATGCCTAAAAAGAGCTTTGCTACTTTTCTTTTAATTGTGTAAAATTCTCGATCGAGTATGAATACAAACTTGTTATTAAAAGAAAGAGGCACCAATAAATCCATATATTCTCATCAGAATCATAAAAATACCACTAAGAATATTCATGGCTGTATATGGTTTTGGGGTACCCAAAAAGTCACTCGGAGACTACCAACAAATGTTAAGACTTCTACAAAAAAAAAACCATCGTCATAAACTTCAAAAAAAATAGAAATGTCGAATCAAGAGAGTATTTTGGCATAAGACAATAGTCAGGTACGTACTAAAACCAAATTAACGTTTTTCTAATTACTGAATAATGAAATTTATTGTCAGCTATATCTATTGACCGTTGCAGTGTTTTTCCAGTGAAATAAATAAATATTTCCAAGACGAAGGTGGAGAATAGTTGCAGTCCGACTTGACAGGTCAGCATGTATACAGGTTAGAGTCCTCACTGTCTGTAAATATGAATACTTGAGCAAATGTTGACATTCTACCAAGAAAATCTATCACGTATCAAAGATTCTAGTAAAAACGTTCACGTTTGCATGGACGTATTTTCCCCCTTTCAAAGCATGATGAAAATAGATATATGGTGTCAAATAATTCAGAATAAGAAGGGAATATTGACAGTGAGAACTTTTCACGTCTTCAACAAAGGCTTCCTGTTAATTACTTACTTGCTTACTTAGATAACTTAGATAAAAATGTTTACAGTCTATGCTGATTGGTGGTAGAGTTCATCTCATCCGCCAACAAGAAATATAAGATTAGATTAATGCTGTTCACTTATTGTGAAATGCATGTCCAATATGCTGTTCGTATCTCTGCGTCTCATGGCAGTATATCCAGGAACTAATGGTTCATCAGGTATTCGATATATCCATTCATCAAGTTTCCCTTTAAATTTCTCAACACTGCAGAGGGTCATATCCGGTAGATACTTTGGTAGGAAGTTAAACAATTTGGCACCATGTACTCCCAAAATTGCTGATCGCAAACTTTGAAGATGTGATGGTACAGTCCGTTTGACAGCAGGCACAAAACACTTACGTCCCAATCTAGGAGAGTACAAAACCTGTATAACCGGGTCACCGATATGTGGGACAAGGGCAATAAAACAATACATTAAATTAATAAATTAATACATTTTTAAATTTTTCAAACAGCTCAGGAAAAAAGTTGCAAATTTTCTTCTTCCTTTTTCAACAACTTCCATTCAGTATTTTCGCGCCAAACGAATATCCACAAACTGTTTAAAAATTTCGAAAATTGGTGCAGAATTGCAGAAGTTATAGCAATTTAAAAAATCCGTCTCATTTATTTAAAAAAATACTTTTGTGTCGCAGTTAAATCTTTATAAAAGAATACTGAATTTCAGGCATAAAAACACGCTTTTTGAAAACCTTACAGAACACAAAATAGATTTATCTTGATTTGGTAAATTTGTGCAGTGCTGTATAGGACATGAAACAAGGAAGAAATAATTGATAGCACTTTTCTTCTTCTATACTGTGCATACCACTGCTTATGAACGGTTTCATAAATTCGACAATACTAATTCTGTTTAATTTCCAATCCTACATTATCAAAGAAAAGCGTAATTTGGTTGCCACTAACTTCCTTTTCATTTCTTCACATACCAATTATTTATAAACTTAAAGTTAAAGACACAACGAATAAGTAATTACTTGTAACCAACCTCTTGAAAGAGGTAAGTACAGATTTCCATTTAGCAAATGTAGGTATGAGAATAAAATATAATTTCTGAAAAAAAACATGGATTTATCGTTTTTCATTCCAAGTAAAAGAATAAGGGAAGTTTAGGTGAGGAAAGAGGAGGTTCGATTAGAAAGTCTTTACGTGGGATGGCATGGATTGGCCCGACAGACAAATTTAGTGTCACATGGCAAAATAACATCATTTGGGATGTAAATCTGAAATTGTTAGTCTATGATTATGTTGGTTCAATCCATATCATGCAAGGGAAATTGACGTGACTAACGACTGCGAGGGGTATATCACTTTGAAAAAGAGTACGAGATTGAAAATTCTGTAACATTTTATGGTATTTATCGGGATTTACAGAATTCTTTCGGGATTTATGATTTATGTGACTTTTGGGGGATTTATAGGTTTTTAGGGGGATTTTTTCTATAAGCATACAATATAGCAATTCAAAACTAGATGTAACTTTAAGAACGTAAAGAGCTTCTGCATGACTTGTGCATGGCTTTTTCATCATAAGTGCAAAGTAGAGTTTTTTTATCACAGACATAATTTACAGCCATTCAACTCTGCTGTATCGAATCAGGTCGGAACTCCAAATAAGTAAGAAACCAAAACAATGCAAACCGCTTCCAGTACGAAATAATGCCTTCGCTGCATGACTTAAAAGAAGAATCAGATGTCTTCACATTTGGTCTTAAGTGGCTTTCTTCTTCCATTTTTATTCTCTTCACACTGCCTCATTCTGTGTTGTAAGAGTAGCGTGCTGTTACTTCATTCTTTTTGAAAACAAGGTGACGGTAACGAAGAGTTGCTTAATTGTCGGTAACTGTTTTATTTCATTGTTTGAAAGCCCATCAAGAATCTGATTGGTTCGGAACCCAAAATCTTTAAAATAATTTTTTAAGTTAAACAAATAGTTTCTTGACCAATAGTTACCGATAATTTGAAGACAATACCTAATGATATAAAAAAGGTCCTGAGGCGAGTTTGTCATATTAGTAGTAGATTATTTCTAGAATGGACAAGATTAAGGAGGTAAGCAAAATTAAGTCTTCTAATTCTCTTTCTTCTAAGATTTATGAACAATTCATGGAACTGTAAAGTGATTTAGAAGAAAATATGTATTTGTCATTTGTCATTTCAACTTTTATTTGTCAACTTATTTAAGAAAAGGGTGAGGTATTCACTTGTGATGCAAAATACTTTGCCGAAGCTTTTTACATGCTTATCGAGGCATTGACCTAAGTACTACCTAGTGCTTCGTCAGGTTTCAGATAACGACCCAATTTCCCTCACATGGCATGGGCTAACTCGACGAATTTAAACCCTAAAAATTCTAATTGATGTTAGCCTCCAATATTATGGAGTAGTTGAAATTGACGCTAAAATGAAACCATTGACGTGACATCGTCAACTGAATAAGATTTAAGTAAGTGCTACGATTCTGTGATTCTGTTGTATATCGCGACGTTAAGAAACTATTTTTCCAACTGCCACTTGGTTGTGTTAAGTTTTAAGGTCTGATCTGACATATTGTTCGACAATTGTTTTGTTTTTCCAACAGCAACCATTCAATGACATCATTGGAAAAAAGCCATTCCCTTTGGGAAAATAGAGCCTTAGGTAATCAATATCTTGCAAGAAACGCAGAACTTCGGTCTTGCTTCGACCCATTCCATTGATTCACTACTACTCACATTATGTAAAACCTTGTCATTCATCAATCTACTTATATACCATCGAGATTAATTAACGAAATAATGCTAAATTAAGACTAATACTAATATATTAAGACTAATACTAATACTCTGTTATTCTGTCATAAGTTTTTGAAAAAATGTAGAAATACAGATGCAAATGGTCTATGAAAAAAGAATGTTTCAGGTATGTGATAGAATTATAGATCTAATATAGTCTCGAACTATAAATCGCACTTGTGTAGCCTTATCATTTGATTATGTAATTTGACTTTTTGTTTTAAGCTGGAACTTTCTAATTCCGTAGAAATTTTAGTTACTTCCGAAAATTATA
>JAUKPT010001978.1:0-14031 GCA_032273505.1 Nanomia bijuga | reverse complement strand
TTAACAATAGACCTCCAACATTTATTGGCCATAGAATTAAGAAAAATAAATAATTTCGCCTAGTTTTCACATGGATGGAAAGAATTTACGATCTAAAAAAATTAAGATGCACGTCCCACCTCAGTCACCCGGATCTAGAAATTTCTCATCCGGATCAAGCCTTTTTCGATCGAACAATCTATATTAGCACCATTCAAAGTTTCTGGTTTTGGCAATATATTCAGCAGGACGAAGAGGAATTGAATCGTTTCGAGACAGAATATTATGTAGGATAGGTAGGATGTAGATTTTGCAAGGCGTGGATGGCAGGGGTAATGAGATTTATAAACCCTTTAAAATAACTACTTAAAGAACTACTGTCAAGTGGAGGTGAAGGAAACATGTCAACGACTTTCATACGGGATCCCCTTTCATACCAAGAGACTCGCAATACATTATTCGAAGATGGTAGGTATCATGACTCATTCGATTTCTTACTATTAATCAATGTCAACTTTATATTCACCATTCCGTTCAACACGTCAAATACCTTCTTTAAATACATTCTACAAAAGAAAAATATACACTAAAATGAAATCTTCATAAAGAACATACTATACCATAAAATATTAAAGGTTCCACTTTTTTCCCTTCACTGTTGCTTGCAACACAAGAATAATTCCAGTTGGACTGATACTTGTTCAAACGATAATGACACGCGAGAGAGTTCGGACATTTCAATATTACCCGACCATTACGCAACCAAGTGATATTAGGTTTGGGTGATGCTTTAGCAGAACAAGTTAGTGTCATGTTGGAATAGAATTTTCTTTTTAGCAGTTTTGGAGTGATCGTCAATCGTGGTTTGAATGGTTCTATAAATAGTATATAATATAGCTCGCATAAAATTTGCTCGTATCAATGACAAGCCATGATAAGCCATATCACGCCTCAACACGCACCTAAATCGTCTCAAGCGCGATTTATCGCGTGCCTCAAACTTATTTTGAGTAATAATAATGCGGAGGATATGTGTGCGTAGAATACATATTGTGATAAGTTTGATCGCGCGCCTTGTAAAATATAGCACGCCATACGCGGCCTAAATCGGCGTTTCCACGCAAAGAATTGAAGTTCAAATAAACCATCTTAGAAGAAGAAATCTGGAGAATTCCAGCGGATAAGAACTATGAAAGATTCACTCACCTTTGATTTTGAGCGTGTAATTTGTTGACGTCATTGAACTATTATCACAACCCGACACAAGTCGCACGCAACTGTAAACACCTTCATCCCTTTTCCCGACACTCGAAATGGTTAAGGTGATCCTCTCAACAGTTATCTTGTTCTCAGGAGAATTTCTTTTCACCAGCGGGGAAATGATCGAAGAGGTCCCGTCCTTGCTTATCTTTATCCATTTAAGATAATATTTGCCATTGTCAGAGGCAGCTTTACAAGAAAGAGATACTTTGTCGGTTTTTTCATAATCTCTTTTCATATTCTTTACTATAACCGGGACGCTTCTACAAGGAGCTAAATACAAACCGTAATCAAGGTAAAAACTTTACCTCTAGCAGACGTTTGTCAGAGGTAAAAATCTATACGTCTACCAGTATTATGAGAGAGGTATGAAATTAGCTGCTAATCTTTATTCCAAATCTTATCTCGGACAGAAGTCAAACATTTACCTCTGGCAGACGTCTAGAATACGTCTACTAGAGGTCAAATGTCCACTGGGCGACCATTTATTTACATTAACATTTGATTTAAATAAATAACAAAATGTTAAAATTCTGGATGAAATATCTAGAACTTGTAAATCACGAATATAGTGAAAATATATCAAATATATAAGAAAAAAAGAACAGAACAAAGAACTAACCAGGTAGTACCATGAAGCTTCCAAGTCCAAGTTTAATCGATGCTGTTCCATTAAAAGCTTTGCAACTATAATACTTATTATCTGAAGGTAAAATATTGAGTATGGTGAAGTTCTGTCCAGTTTGTATCAGCCTTGTACCAAGTTTGTTTCTCGTCTCCAAGGTAACGTTTGCTTTTGGGTCGTTGGTTTGACATGATATTTTCACGTTGTCTTCTCGACGAACACGTTTGATATCCGTGTGCAAAAAGAATTTAAAACCTTGACTTTCACGTGAAACCACAAATTTGAATTCTAAAATAGTAAAGTAAGGTAAGATAGTTAAGGTATTCACTTTTGAATGGAACAGACATCCATAGCATAACTAATCTGCGGATTCCATTTAATGTTTTACCAAGTACCAACTGACTACCTGATTTCTCTCACATTACATGAGTCGACCTGGTGGACTTACAGTTGAACGAATTCAGAATCATTTGATGCTATTTTACCCTTAATATAATGAGCACAAACCAAATTGTTGGCACAACTAGGTACTTATTTCATAATTTCGACTGTTTTTAAGTTCATAAGAGAGAAGGAATTAACGATTCTAGTTCAACTAACAAGTTAACAGAACATGAAAACAGAAACTAAAAACACATTTTAAGACTAGGTTTAGGCCAAATAAATTTGATCTTAGAGATCCATTGTCTTTAGATTTCGAGATCATCATTTGCAGATTCTACGTTCTTGTCTAGATATATCAATTTTCATCGCAATCTGAGAACCTTTAAATTTAAAGGATGGACCGTTGGATGTAATCCTTTCCCATTGTTTTCAGATTTTAAGACTATCATTTTCGAATTCTTTGGCCTCGATTTAGTACCCATGCCAATTATTGTAATCCGACCATGTTTGACAGTTGGTCATTCCATTAATAATTAATGAGATAAGCGTCAATAAAATTAAAATTAGTACCATATTTGGTTTCCTCGTCCTTTAATTGGTATCTGTACCGATTTTCAGGATAATCTGACAACTTTTATTTTTTGGGGGTAGGGGTCACTTTGAGGGGACGGGACAGTCGGTCTGTCGGTCGATTGATGACGTCATTGTTATAAACAAGGTCTGCCGTGTTCCTAGCTTTAGCCCTTTCTGACCTTGTTTTAAGTAGTTTGGAGTGGAAGGTCTGGGGATATTTGAGACCCTCAAAAAAGTGTCCCAGATAAGCTGAAATCACACTACTCATTTAGATTTTTGGACATCTCACAATTATACACATATGTTTTTTGAATAAGTTAGATAAATGTGCAAAAAAAAAGACACGCGGCAGGGTGACGCTATTCCGAAAATAAAATTAGCTTGGTCTTGTTCTTCAAAATTCTAACCTATACAAAATCGTACAAAGCTTACACGTAAAAAGATTACCATTGGGTTTCATCTTCTCACAACTTATGTAACAATTCTATATTTGATATTTGGTAATTTTAATTAAGTTACAAAGTCTAGGAATCCTTAATTTGCTACTTTGCCCCATTTACCCACCAACTCTGCACTTGATTCTCCAACTTTGTAATCTATTTTTTAAAATTCCTTTTTTTATTATATTCCACAATTTCAATTGTTCCTTTAAAAATGTAAAAGGAACGGAAAAAACAATGCTGATTAAAAATATTAAAGCGTTATACTAAACTGTTCCAGGAAAAATATACTTAGACTAGATTTATAGTTCTTATGTCTTCTCAATATAAAAATTATACAAAGATTGCATGTCATAAGAATATTTAAAGATTTCTTATTATCAAATCTTATGTAACAACCTGTGTCAAGATTTTATTTATAATTCACTACTTATAACATATCATTCAAACAGAGGAGATAAAAACGATTATAGTAATCACTGTCGATATATGAAAGTAACAAATCCAGGAACCGACTGTTCTTGGATATAAGGAAATGATGACTTGACACAAGTTTAGAAGAGGGTATATCAGAAACAAATGCGGATCTAGTTTCTCACGTAAAAACTAAGCTGGATAAAGGAAGTATATTTTGACATCACTTTTATGTACTTCCTTCTTTCAAGCTAAATAAAGCCGGAATGATTACTTAAAAGTTTAAAGTCTGTTATGTGTACAACATCCAGCCCCTTTGTCGCAGATAATAAAATGATACAGTATCATCATTTCAACAATTCTATAGCTCAGCACTAGACCTGACATTGAGCAATATGAATCAGCCCCTTAAATACTATAATGTTCTAATAAGAATTAGGGTGGATAATTTAAAGAATGTTATACGTCATGTTATTAACTGTGGTTTCAAAACAGTTGACAGTGATGGGAAACCCATGAAGTAAAAAAAGGTTAATTGGAAGATAGGTGTAATTTGTCAGTTGTATGGGATCACTATTAGAGATCAACATGAGGAAAAAATTAATGTATCAGGAGAAAATTCAATTAAGGACATATCTCGACATGGCGCATGTGTCACCTCGTGCTCAGTACCATGTGGCAAAATTGACAATTACGAATTAGCTAGCACTGTCCATATAAGAGTCCATTATAACAGTGTTAAGAAAAAAACTGGCAGCATTGACCAGGAAGACTGAGCAGTAATAATCAAAAACACTTACCAGTTAAGGCATGAAAATCGACCTTTTATGAACTTTTATAACCAGATATTGACTATTAAAAAGAAAAAACTGTAGAGTAATGACTAATTCATTAACTGAATGACTATAAAGCTAATTTGAAGTGAGAAAATGTACTGACCCAGATTACAAGATAACAACAGAACTACTATGGCTACATGGTAAAAATAATTTCTTGTAGCTAAGGTCAAGTATGGAGATTATTGAATGGCTTCGAAAGAAAAATATGAAGAAATGGCCGGTGTCTCGTTGCATTCTGTATAATACTATGACGCACTCAACTGTCAACTAATATCAAGAAAAATACCATTAACTGATTAACAATAATTACCTGTAATGAGAAATAGGCTTATTTGGAAAATTTATCGCTGTTTTTTATCAGTAAAGTCCTCTTGGATAATAAGCTTTTCTTCAACTTAGGCAAGCAAGGCAAGGCATTCATATTACCAAGCTTTTATCATACATTCTTTTTTAAGCTTACCTTCAATTATACCTAGAAATTGAAAGAAGTAGTCAATTTGGATCTGCTGCAATGAAATAGATTAATCTATTTTTAAATATTACTGTCAATTTGACTTTAATTGCAGAGATTTGTTGTAAATTAAGACATCTTTATGTTCCTTTATCCAACAAAAAAGCAGGTAGAATTATATACATTATTTTTACTCATTAAATATATTCAATGACTAATTTAACGTTTAAAAGGAAATATTCAACTCAAAAAATCCTGGAAAATGGATCATCCAAAACTCTACAATTAGCAACATAATTGTAAATTACTTTTTGGTAAAAAAATGAAATGAAATGTAAATATAATGAACCCAATATGAAAGATTCTTAAAGCAATTAATCATAATTGGATGGAGTTGCTGTTTTATATCTGTAAGGTTATCGTTTACTGACAGATTAGAAACATCATTATAGATGATGTGAACCAGTCAAATGTCAAAATAAACCAAAACTTGGAAACAAATTCTTCATCAAACTGTCACTTGAGCATAAATGTCCATTTTGGATCTTGATGGCATTAAGATGTAGAAATGAGATAAAAAGTTTTTTTATGAAATGCCAAAAAGTGAAAAAAAAAAAAGTCAAAAATATGTTCAATTAGAGGATTCAAAAGAACAAAACCGAAAAACAATGATTTTTTGCCATTTCTATCAGGGGGAGGGGGGTTACGACATTTGGGGTGGTACCTTTAACCCTAAAACATGACATACCCTAGGGTATTACGCTCATTTTCTCCAAAATTTTCAAGAAAAAAAAATCTAAATCCACAAAATTTAAAATATTTCATGCACCCCTATCCACCCTCCCTATCCTCATTTTAGTTGTCGGAGGGGTACCCCCACCTATTTACATGTAGTACCCTAGGGTGCTACGTTCTAATTTCTCACCGGTGTGTAATGATTTATAACGTAGTACCCTCCATTCAGCATACGTACCGGAAATGTAGCTCCCCCTGGTTCAATATCAAATGAAAAACATTTCCAGCCATTTTTAATTAATGTTGCTGATAAACATCAGCGGTAAAACAAAATCAATATACATGATAAGAGAAGATAGAAATTAAAATTTCATTATGCTGGCAAAAGTTCCAAAACTCACCATAGATAGTTCAGATGTTAAGTATCTACGTTAAGTGGAATGGCTTGAATAACGTCGAATCCGTTTTAATCCGAACAGAGACAGTTCTTGTTATTTACGTTATTTAAAGATGTAATTTATCCTAAGTCCATCCTAGTATGGCCTAAATCCTGGGAAAAGTTATGAAATGGATTATGTATATCGAGAAGAAATTATCAATATTCTACATATAATTTCCCAATAATATTATTTTAATGTTCCTTCAATTCATAGTGAATATTGGTTTGGAAATTAAAGGGTTTTAGGTGCAACCAAATTGATAATCAATTTATCCAGTGAAAAAAAATCAGAACAATTTGATTACCTTATCAATTAGCATGTCTAAAATAATGACTGAATTTTATAACATGATTAAAAAGTAATTATCTTCGATTAACCATGCATTGACTAATGATTTATTTAATTCAAATCTTTGATGATCCGTCATAGCTGTTCTGTTTTGTGTTCAAGTACAAAAGAACCCTCTTGTCTGACAAGTTTCAATGAGCCCTCTCCACGTTAATAGAAGTAATTAGAATTTGTTTTTAGAAAAGTTTTCGTATACCCCAACAAACAACAACACTTTTCGATATGAGTATTTGATTTTGCCAACTAAGTCATAAAATTTTCATAGTGTTTTTTCATTTGTACTTTCAAAACATTTATCCAAAACTTTTAATTCATTCTCTGCTATAAGATTCATACTTCGCCCAAACAAGTAATATGCCTAGAGTAGAAATCCTTTATACGTATCAATACGATACGGATAAACATCGGCACCCACCATCCTTGTCATAAATGAAGGGAAATCAGGAAAGTTTCACCAATGCATACCTTAAGTTTCAACTTCATGTAGTTTAAAGTTAAGTAATGTTATCTTTGATCTGCTTTCACTATCTTATTACCAAGTTATTGTCCTTTTTAAAGAAGGAAATTGTTTGATGATATAGAAGAAAAAACGCTCAATCCAAAAATAGATCTAATCTTAAAACCGATAAAAAAAATAAGAATGATCAATTTTTCTTGTGTTTAAGATTCAATTTTGCGTATTATCACATTATATTTAAGATATCCTATTGTTTGGATAAACAACCATCAACTAAAGTATGATATTTAATAACACAACAAGGACGAAGAAGAACAACATTTAAATGAAAGCGAGAATTAAAGAACGAAACCATTTAAGAATCAGAGTAGAAGAACTTTTTGACGGAAATGTTACTCCTTAATCAGGTGTTTTCCTTTCTCTCTACTTCATCACTGTTTTAGATGACCAAACAATAGATTTTTGATTTCTCTCTTCCTTACATAGATGTAAGCTACCTTAAAATCCAGCAGAGCAAAAACTAGGAAAAGTTGTTTATAGTAGACACTCAAATAACAAGTTTAACAAAAACATCCAAACAAGTCTCGTGTTTACCATCAAAATATTATCCCTGTTGACTGTAACACCCCTTAACAAGTTCTGGACCCTTGTCATTTACATTTTAACGAGTTTTGAAACACAGTCTGTAAACCTCCATCAAAACAAAAGATAATTACATTAAATACGTTGTTATGAAAATGAACTATAGAACTATAAATACCATAGTACGTTGGGAGGGGCCAAGTTGATGCATCAAGTATTTCGATTGCTCTCTCTGTGTTTCATATAATCAAAATAATTCTATACTTTATTCATCTAATTAACATCGTATAATGTCAACCCTTAAAATTACAAACTCTCCCGTATAGCGACGAGAAGAATCATACCAGCAATTGGTTGCATTGACAGATAGCGTGTGATATCAATTTCTGGTTCATTTGCGTCTTAATAGATGGAAATCATATTTAAATTAAGTAGAAGCGTGCATATATTCGACTAATTCGACTAATGGTTTCAATAACATGGTTATGATAAGGAATGCACATATGAAATCTTTTTAACAGTTCATTGGAGTAATAATTTGATCAATTCAAATTGATTTGAAACCAATTAATCAAATAAATTTTCTGTTCAAAGCAAAAAAGTATGATTTAAAATTAATTCCTATTTTCAAATTTTCTCATAATGTACAGAGCATCTGATCAAACATGAACTTGATTTCTGTTCATTTGAGCTAACACTAGACACTAATTCTAATTGTTGAGATTTATTTATTCACAGGGGTTAGATTTTGAAAATGACCCTGAAGTAAATGGCATTGATACATTGATGTTTACTTCCCTCGTCCAGGAACAACGATATTATTATTAGAAACGAGGGTGATCCCTCCCTGAAAAGGTGTGCGAGATTTCTGTAAAAACAAAACAAAAGGAGTTCTGTCGACGTAAGTGGAAAACAATAAGAGTTTCCTGGATTAGTGTACGAGATTTCCGATGAGTATTTCGCCCCTCAAATGTATGTACTCATGATGACCAACAGACTCCGGAGAAATAATGATACCAATGCTTGGGGTCATCCGGAAAACTCGCCGTTTACCGGCACATAAATAATTGTAACATAAGATACTTAAAACAATTAAGATTCTAATAGAAAATTTGTAGCTCAATTCTGTAATACCTAGCACCAACATAAGAAGAAAGATGCTTTGATAAAAACGATCTTTTATACATGTTTATTACATGTAAAATAAGTTTAAATTTCTTTAAACGTAAACACATTAATGGAGATAAGAAAATCTCTCCCTTAAAAACAGATATTCATCAAATCAAACGATCAATGTGCAAAAAATACTTTCACACGTAGAAATCTCCTCAAAAATGCAAACATACTTTTAGTAAAGAGATTGATAGCTATCCATTTTAATTCATGTATGTTAAGTACTTTACTAAACAAGAAAATTAAAAACCACATTATTAAAAATATGTAATTTAAAGAGAACAGTTACCTTGACATAGTGTAGAATAACTAAATGATAACAAAACCAATACTACAAAGAACATCTTTCATGAAAAGCGTACTACCATTCACACCATCTTCCTGGTTTCAACTTTTAATACATAAACCTATAAAAAAATGCTGTTAATACACAGTCACTTTCATATATTGACAACATTAAAATACAATTCAAACTTTAATAATCAAATATTTAAAGATAGAATGATTTTTTTATTACAGAAATACACATATGGACCGACCATAAAGATTAGTTATAAAATAATGTGTCATGTGTTGACAATCTATTTAGAGCTTTAACACACTTGTTAAAACTTACCACTAAAAGATTGTTATAAATATTTCAGACTCATAACGAGTAATACTATAAATATATATTTCTGATAATAAAGCACCTTAAAACATTCTATAAACTTATAGAAGAAAGTGAACTAAAAAAAACCTTCTTCTGAATATTAATATATAACTACGTAACTACAAGCGAAGCAGTAGAGACAAAATCACCAATATATCAATTTCCTATGAGAGGTTCAAAATCGTTGAACTCAGTACTAACACATGCAAGCAGTATTATAATTAAATGTATTGTTTTGAATATGATCATATTACTGCATAGTTTGAATATTTCTGATGGTCGTCGTTTTATAACATTTCCTAAGGGACTAATCAAGTGCTATTTGTTTACAGCACTATGTATATTCATAGTTCGTGAATGACAACTTGTCAGCGCTGTAGTAGGTTAAAAGTTTAAACGAATAGCTTTTCCATTACACTATGGTTTACATGATGTCATGAATCAGAAATCTAAACTAGAAATTGAATGATCGTTTTATGTTGAATATGAGATTATGAATTGAAGCCTCGCATTATTGATTCTGACATGTCTTGTAATACAGATAGTGATACAGAAGTGAAATTTCATTGACCAAACTGATTTATGCATTATGAAATTGACAGTTTACCTTTAAATTTAGGTTAATTGATTTAAGATTTTTCTTCACAACATATAATAACATGAAAGCAATCATACCAACAGCAAGCCAAGTTTGATTGATGACTAGTTGAAGTCTTTTAACTCAAAAGTTTTATCCAGAAATTGTACCTTCTTCTTGCTAGAAAAAATAACATGCTTACTGTCATGACATCAAATAAAGTAAGAAACAGAAGCTTCATAGATATTTACAACGAATACTTAAATACATAAATAAAATAAAAATATATTAGGAAACGTACAAGCTTTTTTGCTAAAAAAAACAATGAATTTATTTCTCTGTGTAGTCAGTGCAATGTACATCAAATAAACTGTTCAATGATTTTCTTCGAATTGTTTATATAAACATTATTGCCACTTTTTTAAACTTGACTTAGAAAAGAAACAGGCGCATTTCGTTACCATAAATCTTTCAGTTCGTTTAGTGGCATAAGACTGAACCACAGCAATTTCACACGTTCTTATCCTTGCCGAGTGCAGTTTCAAGTCATTCACCACTAAAAACTTACTGTTTCGTCGAAATACTCAATAATGTGGACAGAGAGATAGGTCAAGATTAAAACTTATTGGAAAATGTCGAATCAAAAAAATAAAAATCGTTCCGAATACTAATAATAAGTCGTTATTAATCATGAACAATCATAAACGAATCATAATCTTGGTCAAACTTGATTTATCATGACTTGGCTATTTGGAACGATTTTCGTTTAATGAATACTGAAATTGTCTTTTGTCAATGGTTTATGTTTAACCATATCTTATAAGAAATAATAGAAATTTCCATATCAATACCATGTTAATTTCAATAATAATACCATGTTAATACTTTTAAAATCTTTTTAAAAATCAAGAATATTATCATTTACACTCAAGACTCATTGTTTCTTATCTTTAAAATCATTTTCGTGTTAAGTAGTGAAACCAGAGATGCTATATAGATAACAAATATTCCACAAATCTTTGTCCTTACAGTCAAATTACTCAAGAATAGTCAATATCAAAAAATATTCAAACATGAAATTTGATGCAAACCTTACTTGAAAGAAATATATCTTGGAATGTGAAAAATAATCAAAAATACACGAAAGTAAAAAAAATGAAACATTAAGCATTCAAAATACTTGAAGAAAAGTTCACCAAAAAAATCAATCAACAAATTCCATCTTACGAAAACAACAACAATTTTACGTTAAATACCTACTCATATGCCACATGTCTAGTTCTACTCATGGCAAGAAAGTTGTTTTAATGCCTACACAGTAAGAAATCAAAACAAACTATATTACGTCCTACCTAGACGAACAAGAGACAAACTAAAATATCAAACTATTAATCCTGTTGTATTATTTGGCTCTTTTATATTCAGCTATCACTATGCTTACAAATATCAAATATTGAACTTATTGACATATTCATAACTGATGCCAATGTTTGTCTTACTCTCATATAAGAGTTATCTGCTTCTTATCTGGAAATAAAATATTTTCGGAGAACTGTGACAGATTATACATGGAAGAAGCATGAGATGAAAATTGATACCACAACTTCAAGTAATCATTTCTGTAATTGATACGATTTCCTGAGAAGTAGTCGAAAGATCATATTGTTACCTTTCCTGTCTTATCTTTCTTTATGAAGATGTCTAACTTCAAAGATTTGGTCAAATAACTAAAGAAAATATCTTATAAAAGATGGAAACATTTTACTTAATTAGATCGCAGCTTTAAGGTCAATATTGATAATGAATTTGGCATCAGTTAACATTTAAGTCAACCATCTGATCAGGAAAAGCTGTTATTATCAGTTATCAAGATGCAACTTTTAGGCTAGGTAAAGTTCGATTCATCCAGTGAGTGAAGGAAAAGAAATTCTACAGAAAATATTTAGCGATGAGACAATTCCAGATTAATAATCTGAACTTGATAAAATCAAGAAAAATCATCTTCAGTAATAGGTACAAAATACAAAAGAGCAAGTTACATATCCGTTACGTCTTTCTAAACCTCAATTTGGCGTTTTTTCGAAAAAGAAAGTTATTTGTGTGACGTTTAAAATCCGAGTACATTCCATCTGTTTTTACTGATATATCCAATTAGCTTTCGCAAAAAGTTGTTTATAAGTCCTCTGAGAATGGTCAAAATCTTGAATCAATTCATGTAATTGGTTGTTAAGCTCCTCTAACAAAGGTAAATAGCAAAATGCAAGCAAACGTGATTCTTAGCTGCCCAAAAAAATGTGACCATTCAATAAATGTCAGAATACTAGTCCCATTGTATCAAAAGAGGGCTCAAACTCATTTCAATATCCTTTTTCCAATTTTTGCAAGTTTTCTTAGTTTCGTAGTTTTCAAGTTTTCTTAGTTTTCTCCAAGCTATCTTCACTAACATAGACAGAATAATCTTTGCAAGAAAAATAACTTAACGTGTGAATTTAAACATCAAGATATTCTACACCATGATCGGAGCATGCTTTGAACAAAAGAAATCTTGATAGGGTATAATTCAACTAACAGAGGAGCTACTATCTTTTGATAACCTTTTTTATCACATACTAAGTTGTCATCCTCACTTTTCAACACTTACTCTCTAGAGAAGATCTCCTTTTTTCATCATTTAAATACACGACGTTTGATTTTCATTATAACTGTTAACAATTATAATGAAAATCAAATGTCCTGTATTTAACAACATATTCATCTTAAATTTAGAAATCTTAGTCTTAATATCGACAACATATTTGCCCATAACAAATCAATTTATTCTCATCTTTTCTAAAGAAGACATTCTATTAAATGACCATTTTAAAATCAAATTAATTTTGATTTTTTCTTTTATCGGGAACTGTTTTATAAGCAACAGTAGTTGAATGTGAAAAAATCCATAAGCAACTCCAGTATAGGTATTTTGAAATTTTGCCCAAATAAGCAACTTTAGTAGACTTTTTATATAGTTAACCATGTTATTTAGTAGCTTCAATCCTAATTTTTTCCATTAAAATTGTAGACAGTGATTTTTGAAATGCGTATAACTTCTTTAATTTTTATTCGTTTAAGATAAAGAAGTTTTTTTTTTTTTTATTATTTTCTGACCACAATATTTTTCATTTTCAAAAAAAATCATGTCAAATTAAAGTGATAGCTACAATATGTGTGAAAATCATCCTCAACGATTAAATGTTGAAGAAGTTATATGCATTTCAAAAATCACTGACATACTGATCATCATAATGAAATGCATGATATTAGACAATTTAGACAATTCAGACAATAATAATGCTATCAACAAGTAACAACAGCAAATTATTTTAACCATCTAAACTCAGCTACAACAGAAACACTTTTTGAAAAGAAATCATATAAATAAATTGATATCAAATCATTTAAAATCATCACACAACATCTATGTTTAAGTTTCTATATTCCATCTTATTTAATTGTTAATGTTAATGTTAAGTGGCATGCTAATCACATAACTGGTATATTGTTGCATATGGGATAAGTAAGCCATTACCTTCATTATATACAACAATTCAAATTGAATCCGATGGATTCAAGAAAGATCAGTTACGGAATATAATACGACACATATAAACGTACTGGACGATATAAAACAAACGGAACACCAACACATAAATAGCATGATATTGAGACAAGAATTGATAGCAAATCTTTAATGATCCAAAAACATATTTGGTGTTATATTAATTTTCATTATACTCTTAGTCTACTTAGTCTACTTGGACCATTTTTTGATATGACCTTAAGTGAGAGGGTTTTTAATCTGTCATTTTAACTAATATCATAGCAAATACGAATAAACACTATTTTTAACTTGGGCCATTACTGCATGTAGAAGCTTGTATAGTCAAACTACTGAATAAGAAAGGTGTTAACAGAAGAATAAAAAGTTGTTAAAGGGGCACTCCCAGGGGGGTACTAACCCCCAATTTTTATTTGCTTATTCGAAAGTCCTCTATTGTGCAAACCAAACAAAAAAAACCGCATCGAAAAATATTGATTTTTGACGAAGTTATGGCCATTTAAA